>CAUYQV010148786.1:0-13622 GCA_963574575.1 Galagoides demidoff
TGGTCCCAGCTACTTGGGAGGTGGAGGCAGGAGACTCGCTTGAGCCCAGGAGTTGGAGGTTGCTATGAGCTGTGATGCCATGGCACTCTACCCAGGGGGATAGCTTGAGGCTCCGTCTCAAAAAAAAATTAAAAAAAAAAAAGAATATTCTCCTAAGTAATGTATCACAAGAATGGAAAGACAGGCTCTGTGGCTGTGGGTCAAGCAGCTAAGACACCAGCCACATACACCTGAGCTGGTGGGTTCGAATCCCAGGCCTGCCAAACAACAATGATGGCTACAACCAAAAAATAGCTGGGTGTTGTGGCAGGTGCCTGTAGTCCCAGCTACTTGGGAGGCTGAGGCAGGAGAATCGCTTGAGCCCAGGAGTTGGAGATTGCTGTGAGCTGTGATGCCATAGCACTCTACTGGGGGCGACAGCTTGAGGCTCTGTCTCCAAAAAAAAAAAAAAAAAAAAAAAAAAGGAAAGACAAGCAACACATGTACTCAGTAGTAAGTTGAAACTTGTAGATCAATAACTACAGGCCCACATGAGAGAAAAACTCAATTAAATTCAAGAAGTGGAAAGGGAATTCCATAAGTTATCACCCAACCATCCAGTATTACAATGCAAACTTACAGGGTGAAAAAAAACTACAACTTTAAATTTACCTTACAAATTCAGGCAATATAACCTAATTGTATGCACCCTCATATTAATCTAAAGTTTTAAAAAATGAATTTATCTTCTTTACATAATAAATATAAATCATATAAGATAAACAAATAATATATTCAAGAGGAAAACCAGTTCTTCAAAACTAGTTCTTATATACTCATTAAAGTGTTGTCCATAGATCTTGCTGCTTAATTTTTTTTTAATTATCTGGCATGTCCAACCCATGGCTTTTTTTTTTTTATTTTCTGCCTTTCAGGCACCTTTCTGAACGTTTGAGAATAGATATAGTCACTCATTTTGTCTGTCTTTTAGTAGATATTTATAGGTGCTTTTTGCCAAGCAAGATACTATATCACATTTCTAAAAGTAAATCATAAGCTACAAACTGTGTTGATTCAGAGAACATTAAGTATGTACTATCTGTTCAGATATGGGGAAAAAGAAAAATGTCTATAATCTGAAGATTACAAAGTAATCTTTATTACTGTAATGGCGATTTTCTACCTCAATTCATACTAAAAAAGTTTTTCAAAAATAACTTCTATTTATCTATCAGCCAAAATATACACACAGTTGTATAGTTGTGCACATTTTAAGTGTTGAGGAGATGTGGTCTGAGATTATCTGCTTTTTAAACTCTTGACCCAACAATCATGCCATCGAAGAATTGGAGTCTTACCATGAAAGGCCCAGTAGGCTATTTTTTCCAGGGACAAACATCTAAATGCATTTATGTGTATTCTATTAAAGGCAGTATTTTTTTTGAAACCCTATTCCCCTACTACATTGTTTTTTTAAAATCATACATCAAAAATATCATTTTTAAAGCAAAAAAAGGGTATTTATTGGTACACATAACTGAAAAGTCCAAGGATATATTAGCTTCAGGCACAATTGGTTCCAAGGGCACAGATGTCATCAAGACTCAAAAATCTCATCTCTTCTCTGAAGACCATGCCCCAATCTAGAGAGCTCTGCCATAATTGTAGACTAAACTCCCCACCTTGGCTTTGTACTTCTAAATCCATCTAATTTAAATACTGCTGCACACTATATCCCAACACCTATCCCACAAACACATGTTTTTCATTTGGTGAGCACTCAATGAATATCTGGTGAATGAATGACGAATAGGGATTACTATTTGGGACTAAGACAGTATATATTCAAGCAGTTTAAAACTTGTATCATTCTGAGATGGAGTGGTGTGAATCTCTGCTTCATTCATTATTATACAAGCAAAATCAAAGGTATGCTTAGTCCAAAGAATGTCTGCTGAGAAATTGGTTTGTTACTTGGGCTCTGCAAAACTTATGTTGTAATGGCCCAACACCAGTCTAAGTGCCACGTCAGGAGTCTTTGCCTATGATTTTTATTTCTCATTGTCCTCACCTTCTACTCTATAATCTGAAGATTACAAAGTAATCTTTATTACTGTAATGGCGATATAGCCCTTTCCTATGATATCTTGGCTTTAAGAGTCTTGTGTTATTGATTTTTTATAACTAAACATACACGTGTTAAGTGCAACTTTTGCTTTATATAACATTTTTTAAAAATCTGCTATATGGTGCCCCATGAATTGACAAGAACCACTGGACCAAAACCAAGAAATCTTTTAAAAAGGAATGTTCACATTAAATACCTTGGATGGGTAGGCCTTCTGGGGATTTTTCTTTAATGCAACAAAAGTGCACCATTTCTGTTTTCAGAAATAGTTTCTTTCAGGTTTATACTGAGCTTGTCAAAAGTCATATTACATAAGTAAGGGCTTAGTTTGTACATTAGTATTTTACATCTTGGAGTCTTACTAAATCCTTTTTTGATCAATCTGATATTAAACGGGTCTATATTGATTTCTTCTACACTTGTTTATGGTATTTATTTTGATATATCTAGGATTAAAAGCCAAATTAACAAGTGTAATCAATTTTCTTAGTGATAAAAAAAGTCCTCTAGTACCCTCAGATACATTCACCTAGGGATAAAAAAACTCAAGTGAAGATGTTGTAAAAAATGGATCGATTTATTCAATCACTGAGCATAAAAACATTAGCCCTGGGAAAGCATTTTCCTTAAGAGCTTTAGCTACTGAGTTTCACTTACATGGCACCAAATGATTTGCATTTTTAGAGAAATTTCATGTCAGCAGTGAGCTCCAATGAAAACATGAATAAATTGCCTTTTTAAATTCTTTTTCTGACTTTATGAAGCTGAATCTATTAGGAGTTGAGTCAAAGTGTAATAAAATAAAGGCAACAATTACATGATAGAAATCTGGATTAAGGTTCTCACTAGTCCAAGCTCGGTTGTCATGACCTCCATGTCAGATTAGTGGTTTTCAGGGAGATCCCAGGGGTATGTGGCTATATTTTTAACTACTGCATTAGAAATGGTCTCTAAAAGATAAGAAATTAAATAGACAACGATTGCAAACTGAATAGGCTTGCTGCAGCAATTCTTGCCACAAAGTCTGACAAATCAAACTTCTCCAAGCTTAACACAACACACTTGCCTAACAGGCTTTCTTATCACTCACTTTCCTCATCTGAGTTCACTGAAGTGAGAATGGATGCAGACACTGTAAGCATGAGCTCAAGATCAAAATTAACCTGAGTTTGAATCTCCAATGAATCAGTTATCAGCTGTGTGATACTGAACAAGTTAATCTCACCAAATTTTGGTTTACTTGTCTACACACAGGAATAATAATACATAGAGCATAGGGTGGTTGAGGGATTCAGTGTTGTTTTCCATAAATAGAAAAAAAATTCTAAAATTCACATGGAACCACAAAAACAAACAAACAATAACAAAAAAAACCCCAGCTCTTGAATAGGCAAGAATAAGCAAAAAAGAAAAAAGAAAAAACAAGCTGAAGGCATCACACTACCTGACCACAAAATATACTACAAAGTGATAGTAACTAAAATAGCATGATATTGCCATAAAAATAGACTCATCAAACAATGGAACAAAATACTGAGTCCAGAAATGAACCTATGTATGTGTGGTCAATTGATTTTTAACAAAGTGCCAATAATACACAATGAGAAAAGAACAATCTTTTTAGTAAATGATGTTGGGATATTGAGATATCCATCTGGAAAACCTCACACCATATACAAATTCAATTCTAAATGGATTAAAGAATTAAATATAAGACCTGAAACTATAAAATTACTACAACATAACATAGGAGAATAAGTAACTACCTGACATTGGTCTAGGCAATGATCCTTTAGATTTGACCCAAAAATGCAGACAACAAAGGCAAAAATAGACAAATGGTATTACATCAAAATAAAAAGCGTCTGCACAAACAGGAAACAATTAACAGAGTAAAGAGACAAACTATGGATAGGGAGAAAATATTTGCAAGTCATACATCTGGTAAAGGATTGATATCCAAAACATATACAGAACTCAACTCTATAGAAAGAAAAAAAAATCCAATTTATAAATGAGACAGGGATATTTTTCAAAAGAAGACATACAAATGGCTGATATATGAAAAATGCTGGGCGGTGCCTGTGGCTCACTGAGTAGGGCCCTGGCCCTATATACTGAGGGTAGTAGGTTCAAACCTGGCCCTGGCTAAACTGCAACAAAAAAATAGCCAGGCATTGTGGCAGGCACCTGTAGTCCCAGCTACTTGGGAGGCTGAAGCAAGAGAATCACCTAAGCCCAAGAGCTGGAGGTTGCTGTGAGCTGTGACACCACAGCACTCTACCGAGGGCAACAAAGTAAAACTCTGTCTCTAAAAACAAAAAAAAAAGAAAGAAAGAAAGAAAAAAGAAAAATGCTCAGTATCACTAATTATTAGGGAAATGCAAATTAAAACAACAGTGTGGTACTATAATATCAACTCACACTTATTTAGCATGGCTATTATCAAAAAGAGAAAAGATAACAAATGTTGGTGAGGGCGTAGAGAAAAGGGAATCCTGTGCACCTTGGTGGGAATATAAATTAGGACAGTCATTATGAAAATTTATGGAGGTTCCTTAAAAACCTAAAAACAGTTATTATATGATACAACAATCTCATTTTAGGGTATTTACCCAAACATTTGAAATCAGTATGTCAGATGTCTAAACATCCATGTTTGCTGTGGCACTATTCATAATAGCCATGTCATGGAATCAACACAAGTGTCCATCAAACAACAAACAGATAAAGAAAATCTGATATATATACGTAATGGAACATTCTCAACCTTAAAAAAGAAAGAAATCTGTCATTTGCAACAGCATGGATGGAATTGGAGAACATTATGCTAAGTGAAATAAATCAGGCACAGTAACACACCAGGAACACTTAGCACAAGAATAAGTCTTAACATATTCATATTTCATTTCTCCCCTCTTTGCCTTTGCAACTTACGGTACATTTTACTTTAACAAATCCCACAAATGTTATCATATTACTATCTTTGCTTAAACTATCAAATACCACTCAAGGAAATTTAACAATTTAAAAATCCTTCTGTATTTACCCATAGCATTTCTGACATTCTTCATTTCTTTGTATAGATCCAAATTTTCATCTTGTATCATTTTCTTTCTTAATTTCTTAAAATATTTTTTTATTCTACTTCCATCTCCTTCCAAAACTCCAATAACATATACCAGGTTGCTTCAAAGCTGTCCTGCAGCTCATTGGTAGCCTATTGATCTTTTTAACTTTTTCTTCATTTTATTTTGAGTTTGACTATTCTGTCTTCAAATTCATCAATGTTTTTCTTTCTTTCACTTTCCATGTCTCTACATAATGTTCTTAATGTCTAAAACAGAGTTAGAATTACTGTATTAATGTCTTTGTTTCTAATTATAACAACTAATTCAATTCTGGGTTAGTTTTGATTCTAGGTTAGTTTCTCTTCATTATGCTTTTTTGCATGTTTTGTAATTTATACCAGACATTGTGGAATTTTACCTTTTTGGGTGTTGAATAGTTTTGAACTATTGAAACTACTGAACTCCCATGAAGTAAAGTTACCTGGAAACAGTCTGATTCTTTCAGGTTTTGCTTTTAAGATCTGTTAGTGGGAGTCAGACCCATGTTTGGTGTAGGGATAACTATTCCCCACCCCTGAGATGAGATCATTCTGAGTACTATCCCTAATGCCCTATAAATCATGGCGTTTTCCAGTCTGGTTGCTAGTAACAAGCAGTATTCCCAAGCCTTCTGTGCACAACACATACTATTCACTTACATCCTTTTAAGATTTTCTCCCCTTGGCCTCAGGTCATTTCCTCACACACATGCTCTGATCTGTACATGATTTAATATTTGAGGTTTACTTCTACAGACCCCCAGAATTCTCACTCCATGTAGTTCTCTCCTCTCTGGGACACTTGTTTCAGCCAGTTCCAGCTGCTATATTTCCTATAAAAATTACTATCAACTGGGTGGCCTACACACCAAACACTTATTTCTCATAATTCTAAAGGCTGGGAAGTCAGAGATCATAGTCAGGTTCTGGTAAGGACCGTTTTTGTGGTTTGCAGAAAGAGTCCTCACTGTATCCACACATTGTGAAGCAGTCATATTTCTTATATCTTTTTTTTTTTTTTGAGATAGAGTCTCACTATGTCACCCTTGGTAGAGTGCTGTACTGTCACAGCTCACAGCAACCTCAAACTCTTGGGCTTAAGTGATTCTCTTGCCTCAGCCTCCCCAGTAGCTGGGACTATAGGCACCCGCCACAATGCCCAGCTATTTTTTTTTTTTTTTTTTGGTTGTAGTTGTCATTGTTGTTTGTCAGTCCCGGGCTGGATTTGAACCTGCCTGCTCTGGTGTATGTGGCTGGTGCCCCGGCTGCTGAGCTACTGGCACCAAGCCTCTTATGTCTCTTATAAGGGCCCCACCTTCATGATCTCATGATGTAATTACCTCCCAAAGACCTCACCACCAAATACCATCACAGTGGAAATGAGACTTTAATAGATGAATTTTAGGTGGACACAAACATTCAGTCCATAGTAACACTAGTTGCCTTGGTCTCCCCAGACTCTCAGCTCTATCTCCCCAACTCCAGGAGTCTTGCTGGGCTCCCTCTCTGAGCAGTGGCCTGGAGATATACTCAAGAAATTAAGCTACAGATAATTGTAGGACTCATATTATTCATTTCCTGACTTTCAGAAATCACTAATTTTTGTGGTCTGATACCAGTGTCTTCAAAATTATTGTTTCAAATATTTTGTTCAGGTTATGTGGGTCAAAAGGGATGGTTTAGGATACAGGGTACTTTGATTTCTTTTATTCTATCATGGCTAGAAAAAATGCAGGATTTTTAATGTAGTAATAATAAAAGAGAACTATACAAAGGCACGAGCATTCTATTTATTTGAGAAAATATTTAGTGACACGAATCAGATATTCTCGATAAAAGTTCAGAAATTCAGAAAAATAAATTCAAAATAATTTTGTATCACTATGATATCTTCAATGCTTCATCCAAGTCTAGTTTCATAACATTTATTGAAGACAGTGGTGTTTAAGGGGAAAAAAATCTATAATCATAAGTTAGAATATACTTCCAATCCCCACATAAATTTTAATAGGGTTCAGATATTAATAAAAATCCTTGGAATGGGAATTACTATATACCAGAACCCATAATATGAAATTACACCTGTCAATTTTTAACATTTAACAGAGTCCACCCAAACTTAAAAGATGCCTCCTGCCTTTTAGTTTATATTTTGTTATTACACTCCTCAAATGCAGAATTACCCACATCATGACTTCTACTTCAAAAGACATAAAACAAGTTAATTCTATGTTTATTCACAATAAAAAGTAGGACAATATTACCAAGAAAACTCACATATTTTTGGATATATGGGATTAACTCTATAATCTCAGGCTTTGATTCATAAAATATTTACTGAAGATGAGAAGTCATGAATGACAAACCAATTTTGTGAAAGAAAGAGGAGAAGGGGGAGAGAGGGAGAAGGAGGAGGAGAAAGAAAAGGAAAGGAAAAAAGAAGGACCAAATCATATGTCAACATCAAATATGTTATGCTTGAACCACATTTCACATGTGTGAATTTTTGCTAAAACATGACATTCGCACTTTGTGATTATTATGTTATTTCTCCTCCCTCACCCCTCTCTGTACACACAGATCAACTGTCTACCTTCTCTGCTCTTTGTCCCAGGAAACTGGCCTCAGACTGTATCACATGGGCTCACTTGCCTTCTGGCTTCCTGGTATGGATTTAGCCAAAGAGAATCACTAACAGATGAGAGATGGGGAGAGTGGAGAGGTTAGGACATCATTCCTCTGCCCCTCACTTCAACTCAGTTCTAACAGCTGCAACTCTCCACTGCTACTGCTTCTAGATTCTATTGGGTGGTTCTGTTTCTAAATCTCTATCTCTCACTCAACATCCAATGTCACCATCCTCCCCACTTACCCTTCTGGCCCAGGGATGACAATGGCACGGCTTCCCTCTATTGCTAGTCCCTAGGTGCCCCGACGTCCCTTGTTAGCTCTTTAGCTTTGCCTTACCTCTTAACAGTCTCTGCATTAAAGTCCCAGCTGAATGTGCCATCTGTTTGCCCCTGACTGATACCCACTCCTCTACCTGTGAGTATCCGGTAGGGAGGTGAAGACAAGCAAGTACAAGAAATATTAGGAAACTTCCACTTACTGAAAAATTCAGTTGATTAAGAAAACAGTTCTAATGAAGCCAAAATTAGTGTCTAGCTGAGCTCCAGGATCACAGCCTGCATCCCTGACCAGCCATTTAAAACACCAGCAGTTACAAGGAAGACCATGCCAATGACTACACAGGAGTCTGTGCAATCCATCCCCACTCTGGGAACGTAATTCAAGGACTAGCTATTCCACTGAGATAGCTTCAAAATATCATATTCATTCCCCAAAGACAGATTTTTTAACATGATTCTAGTGAAAATTGTGCATGTTGTTTTAAATAATAAAGCCATGCCTGTCAGTATATTTTCTAAAGATAAACTTTCATTTCATTACCTTTTCATGGCTAATTCCTGATAAAATAGGTTAAAAGTCAAGCTTATTTGGTAATGGGATTCTAGGTTTATAAAAGCGTATATTTAACTCATTAAAATTCTTTCACTATTGTCATTAAATGAGTGAAACTATTCATATACAACCATTATATAAAGAATAAGCAGTTAATATTTAATTTTGTGAATGTGATTTTCTGATTATCAAATATGAATGACAAGTTTTAAGTTTATATATGTATCCCCCCCCAAATAAAATCTTTTTCTTTTCAATACAGTGGCCTTGTAGGATAAAATCATATTGTAATTAGGCCATTGTAGATGTACTTTTATATTAATATTGATGTATTGAATTTCTTCCATGGTGTTAATCCCAGATAATTTAAATACATGGTGGGGAAGGGAGAAATTTTTGTTTCTTTTTTGTAAATAAGTTTCTGAGACTCTTTAAGAGAGAGACAAGCACTATTTTTGCAAAAATTGAATCTGTGACTTTAAGTATAATGTGCTAAAATACAGAAAACAAAATATCTTGTCATTAATAATGGCATGCTGCTAAGATAACCCATAAGCGATAAGCAGTTTTATACACAGCATTTGTTGTTAATCAGTTACATAAAACATAATCTGAGTTTCATTTTTTTTAACAAAAGCTTTTGAATAATTTTGATAAGGTCAACAGAAAGCACAGTCTTTTAACATTAGGTGATCAACTTTTTGACAAAGGCAAGACCAGCATAGCTAATGGAATAATAGCCTGCAGGGTCCAGCTAAATATGATATACGAATGTAATCAACCTCTCTGATGACTATTCAAAAGTAATCCCTTTAGCCTTGAACTGCAACATATATTTCAACAAGGCAAAAACCATACGAAGAAATTCTCTGCAGACCACACTGATACAATACAGCCTTCATATTCTGCTCTCCGCGTTCGCTGCTTGTAGTGAGTTTTAAATTTAAGGTAATGACTACTGTATATTCATGTGAGCATACAACAATACTTTTGATTTGTTGTGGAAAGGTTGAATCCATTACCAGAGGTCTAGACTATAAACTCTGACACAACCTTTATAAATGAGTTATTATTTACCCTTTTTTAGAGTAAGGCCACTAAAAATGTTTTGCATGCTGAAATTATAAAAATTCATTCACTTTTCCAGTCAAACTACCAGGTAATGTCTCCTCCATTTTAATTCATTTTCTTCCACAGATAACAATTTTTTAATTTTGTTAATACATAATACTGTATTATATAAAAATTACATTCTATCATTTTCAAATAAAAGGATAAGATGGTGGGTTTCTAGCAATTCAGCATTTGCTGGCTTATTTCATTGCTATAGTAGAATATTAACTAAGAGGTGATATAAATGAGATCCTTTTGTTGCCTACTTGAGAGAATCTATCATTTGAGAATCTTTACCATTAGCAAGAGAGAAGTACCAATTTCTGCTGAAACGTAGATAGTATAAGCAAATATCACCCTTCAACTTTTTACTGGTTCTGGCCTGTCTTGCTGGAATGGTATTGGCCCCAGTCTTCCAGCATCCTTGAAGTCCTATAGATCAAACATCTTAGATCACACCTTAAGTCAGACCCAACTACACAACCCATGTTAAGATCAAAATGAATGATGAAATCAAGAATCAACAATCCTGTAGTGCTCACCTTGTTCAGAAGTATTAGAACAGCTAAATGATGATTTTAAATGTTTCTTGTGTAAAGTCACCATTGCTAAGAAATCCTAGCACAGAGAATGGGTAATTTTTTTATTATTTAAACCAGTGACCCAAGTTGAATAGAAGAGTAATGGTAGAGATCTACTTGGGAAATAGTCCACAATATAAATCATCTTTGCTCAACATCTGGGGGATGAATGCCAAATAATTATTTGAGAACAGTGAGGCATAATTGCAAATGTGAGAAATTCAGGAAAGATGTCCACAGCTTAAGAGATACTATTACATCTTACCAAGCCAAAGGAAATGCTTAGTTCAAGGCATTAGCTGGTATAAAATAGACATTGAGATATTAGGATATTTCTATATATTGTAATGCAATGAAAAATATTAAAATATTAAGGCCCAAAGTGGTTCTTAACCTAAAAGAATAATAGAACATAGTACTTAACATAAAAGTTAAGCTCCTATTACAAAGAGTCCAAAGAGTTTAAGAATATGTAAGAGTGTGAGAGTTTGTTTCTCTCTTAATTCTAAAATGAGCAGTCTTCATTTATGACATAGCTTCACAAACATTTGGGAGGGGATGGGTTTTTTTTTTTTTGAAGTTCTATCATCCCCTTTGCACTATTCAAATGGACTAGACAATTTTTTGTTAGGGAGCAGGCAAAGAATGACTTTCGTGTTGTGTGTATTGCCAAACATTTAGAGCACACTGCTCTCTATTCTTTGGAGCTCAGCGCTTTCTCATACTGGTTGTAAAAATCATAAAAATCTCCATTCTGAAGGTTGTATGTTTTAGTTGTACCCTTAGCTGTGCAGGAGCTTTTAAAATTAACCTTAGAATGGGAGAAGAGGTGAAGGGTTCAAACTACAACTTGAACTTTACCTAACAAATGCAAACAATGTACCCTCATATTAATCTGATAATTTAAAAAAAAGTCTCCAGACATTTCCCTGCAGGCAAAACACCCCCAGTTGAGAAACACAGACTGAAGTTATTGTCTTGACCTGCATGGTAGAATCTGAATGGTAAGGTGATTGTTCAACATTAAAGAAAGGAGAAATTCAAGGAGCTCCAAAAGCAGTATACAGTGATGTGCTGCGGGTATCACATCTCTGTCAATGACAGATCATATATACATAGACTGTGGTCTCATGAGATCATAATAGAGCTGAAAAATCCCTATGGTCTAGTGATACTGAAGCCATAGTAACATTGTAGTGTAGAACATTACTTTTTCTATGTTTGGATAGGTTTGGATACACAAATACTTGCCATTGTGTGGCAACTGCCTGCAATATTCAGTATAGTAACATGCTGTACAGGTTTGTAGTCTAGGAACAATAGCCTAAGCGTGTAGCAGGCTACGCCATCCAGGTTTGTGTAACTACCCTTTATGATGTTCCCACAATGAAGAAGACACATCACCACTGTTAATCAGAACATATCCCCACCAGTAAGTGATGTGTGACTGAATGTCACTTTGTCCACATTTGCTGCTGAGAACTCAGTCACATGACCACTAGTTCTTTGCTGATGTAGAAGATTTAGTGGATAGCATAAACACTGGTGAATGTGAAGCAGTAGGAATTACTGAAGCCCATATCTTGTTCAGGCTAGGATGATTCGTCACAAGGATGAGACCTAGTGAAGAAGTAGAGAACTCAGAGAGTTCACTGACCTTAACGGGAGGGAAGACAGACTATACAGACAGAAGCAGGCCGGGGAGGAAGTCTTGCTCCACAGCTTGTGGAAGTTTTTCCCTACTGTCTTTTCTTTCCTCTGTGAAACTGGAAAATAAATCACCAACTGAGAACAAAGATTCAAGTGTAGGGTAGGAGTTTGAGAAAATGGAAGAGAGTTAAATAGTCTTCCAAGGGAATGGAGGAATGAGTAGCATGTTTAACAGGATGGCCTGAAAGCAATAGTGGTTCACCCGATGTTTGTGTCCATGACGTTAAAGCAAGGCATCTCAGGCTAGTTGTATATTTTCTCCAGCTGTACTGAGCTATGTAGTGCAGGAGAGGAACAGGCAGACAGTGGATTTAACTAGGGTTATAATTTTGTCCAGTGAACATGACAAAATGAGTAAAGAGGAATTCAGGGCTATATGCAAGGGAATGAGTAACTGGGGAAATTTAAATTATATGATGGGCTAGGCATGGTAGCTCAGACCTGTGATCCTAGGACTCTGGAAAGCCCAGCAGGTGGATTGCCTGAGCTCAGGAGTTCCAGACCAAGAGAGAGACCCCCATCTCTACTAAAAATAGAAAAACTAGCCAGGCATGGCAAGTGCCTGTAGGCCCAGCTACAAGGGAGGCTGAGGCAAGACGATTGCCCCAAGAGTTTGAGGTTGCTGTGATCTGTGATGCCACAGCACTCTACCCAGGGTGTCAGAGTGAGACTCCATCTCTAAATAAATGAATAAATAAATATTGTGTGATAAAGGGAAAAATGACATGAAACAAAATGAGGAGGGACAGTGAAAAGATGGTAGGACTGGAGACCCCAATACAGTGGAAGGATTGCTGGGGGCAGGATACTAGAGGGGGCGATAGGGCAACAGTTAAGTAGTTGTTTCAGGAAACTAAGCTTGAAGGGCGCTTACGGTTAGTGGTGAAAAAAATGTCTAAACATGACAGAAAAATGAAAGGCTGAGGTAGGGTATGGGATGAGTTCTAAGAGAATCAGAGCCCAAGGAATGAAGACTTTAAGGTAGAACAGTGTCCCTGTGCACTGAAATTTCTAACCTTTGAAAGTAGCAGCAAAGTGACAGGGAGATAATGACAGGATCAACTGAGAACAATTCCCGCCATAGATGACCACACAGTAACAAATGATTGATTGCATATTCTGATATTATAAATTTTAGGAAGGGAGAGGAGGAGAACAAATGTTCTGAAAGAACAATAGGGAGGAACGAGGGTACCTACCCATCTCCAGGGGCAATAGGAAGAAGACCAAAAGCAAAACTGTGTTTCTGGGCTGGTTGTATCTTCAGAGGAGAGCGAAGTTTCTGTTAGAATAAAAAAGTAGGCTCGGCGCCTGTGGCTCAATTGGCTAAGGCACCAGCCACGTACACCTAAGGTGGCGGGTTCGAATCCCCAACCTGGGCCTGCCAAACAACAATGATGGCTGCAACCAAAAAATGGCCGGGTGTTGTGGTGGGCGCCTGTGGTCCCAGGTACTTGGGAGGCAGAGGCAGGAGACTCGCTTGACCCCAGGAGTTGGAGGTTGCTATGAGCTGTGATGCCATGGCACTCTACCCAGGGGG
>CAUYQV010148788.1:0-15445 GCA_963574575.1 Galagoides demidoff
TGTGGTCCCAGCTACTTGGGAGGCAGAGGCAGGAGACTCGCTTGAGCCCAGGAGTTGGAGGTTGCTATGAGCTGTGATGCCATGGCACTCTACCCAGGGGGATAGCTTGAGGCTCCGTCTCAAAATAAAAAAAAAAAAAAATGATTTTAAAGGGGACAAAGCTAAGGAACTTAAACTTATTGATTTAAAAGTTACTACATAGCTACTATTACCAAAATACAAGGTGTCCATAAAGTTTGTGTGCAATTTAAACCACAAATTTTATGAGCACCATATATATGCTATTTACATAATTTAAGATGAATAGATAATTGAAAGGGAATATACTTATACATAGATATCTTATCTGTGGTTTCATAAAAGAGGCATCAAAATTTTCGGTGGGGAAGTACTTATTTAACAAATTATGTGGAATGACGGAATACTAAAATGGAAAATACAAATAAAATATCTATCTTGACGTCTGTTTTACAAAATACACCAAGATGAATGTGAGATTTTCTATATGCCTAATTTCTTTTTTTTTGGCCGGGGCTGGGTTTGAATCTGCCATCTCTGGCATGTGGGGCCAGCACCCTACCCTTTTGAGCCACAGATGCCACCCTATATGCCAATTTAAAAGCTAACATTGTAAACCTTCTAGAAGCAAACATAGAGAAACATTTTTATGACACGTGATAGGCAAAGATTTTGTAAGAGTACTAACCAGAAAGGATAAAAATAATTAATTGATTTACCAAATATAAACAATGAAATGTATTCTTATGAACATAATCAACCTTCAAATTGGCAGAAAATATTTGCCATGCATATGTGTGTATATATGTGTGCATCTATATATAGGAAAAGAGAAAATCCATAACTCAACAATAAAGAGACAGTTCAATTAAATGATGTGTAAACATCTGAACAATTATTCTTAAAGAATAATATATGAAGAGTCACTATACATATGAAAAAGATACAGTGAGTCATCAAGGAATTGCAAATTAAAACCAATATATACCATATCACACGACTTATAAAGGCTAAAATTAAAAAAAAAAGTAACCAGCAATACCAAAAGGGTGTTATAATGCTATAATCACCTAGGAAACTGTTAGGTAGTTGCTTATTAAGTAAAGCATATAGCTAGTCTAAAACTTAGTACTTCCATCCTAGCTATTTTTATAAGAACAATGAAAATGTATGTCCAGGAAAATACTTACATATGAAACAATGCCCAGAAGAGCATTATAAACAATAGCTCTAAGCTAAAAACAACATAAATGTCCATGGCACAGGAGAATGGATATACAAATTATATTACATCCAATATAATGTAATAATATTGAGAAATAGAATTACAAACTGCTGCTAAATACAATACCATGAACCAATCTCAAAAGCATTGTATTGAGCATTGAGTGGACACTCACAAAAAGTACAGAACGTTTTATACCACTTATATAAACATGCAAAATTGGCAAAATTAAGTGTTTGCCTGTGATGCCAGCGGGATTCCCTGGGAATGTGAATGAGAAAATACTCAGTAGTGAAGGATATGGTACTTATCTGGTTTTGAATTACATAAATGTATATATTACGTAAATGTATACGATTGTCAAGGATTGTTAGGGTTGATGCCTTTCACTGTGTGTAACTTTTACCTCAATTAAGAAATAAGCCAAATGGGGACAAATGTTCTATATTGGACTAGCATTAAAAGACCTCAATATTGGAAAGCAAAAAGGCAAAAAGGAGGTTCAACTTTGGAGAGAAGGAATAGAGATAAGCGTTAAGGTTCAGCATAGAAGCTCTGAGATGGAGTCTAGTTTAAATTTTTGTGAACCAATCTTGGACTGATTAAACAGACTAAGGTATGTAAGCATAAAGTAGGAAGATGGAAGAAAGAAAAAATTAGTTATCAAAGAAGAATGTTGAAGCTAATATTTATTGAGTGCCTGCTACTTTATACATATACTACATGAGAAAAAATATAACCCATTTTACTACCTTTTAGAAAACAAGTATTATTTTTATTTTACAGAGGATGGGAGAGGCCCAGAGAACTAAAATCTAAAATCCATAAAATAGACAGTTCTAGAAATAGGATTTAAAGAAGAGGTGAGTAAAATGGTGAATCTTTTTTTTTTTTTTTTGGAGATGGAGCCTCAAGCTATCCCCCTGGGTAGAGTATCATGGCATCACAGCTCACAGCAACCTCCAACTCCCCAGCTCAAGCGAGGCCCCTGCCTCTGCCTCCCATGCAGCTGGGACCACAGGTGCCCACCACAATGCTCGGCCACCTCCTGGTTGCAGCCATCATCGTTGTTTGGCGGCCTGGGCTGGGGATTCGAACCCGCCACCCTAGGTGCACATGGCCGGCGCCTCAGCCAATTGAGCCATAGGCGCCCAGCCAAATAGTGAATCTTGAGGCTGAATGAACTCAGTTTATACACATTTCAAATTTTCTGCATAGTATAGGGAAAAACGTTTCAACTAAACTTTGAATTAAAAGATTGTAAAATTGTCATAAAAATATTAATTTCTGAAAAGTCCTAAAAATATTAGAAGATTTTTCCATCCACGGTTATGTCTTCATGTAGAAGAAACTCATCTGAAGCTCAGTGACAAGCTGACGGCTCCCTTAGATGGGACTTAAGTAAGACAAGTGACCAAACATTTTAGTATGGTCCCCTGACTTACGACCATGCTCATCCAACTCAGGGCCAGAGAGCATTTAGAAGAAAGGTGATGATAGTACACAGCAAAACAAAACACTGATTGCAGACTCCATACTAGGAGCTATGGGATTTGCATTTACCAGAAGACAGCAGAGAAATGGCCATGCCAAAATCAAGTCCTTGTATAGAGTAAAGACAAAAAAAAAAAAAAAAAGAAAAGACTTGTCCCAAAGGAAAGCCTCTGTTTTATAGTGACTAATGCCTTTTGGATGTGTTCCAACTTGTTGTGTGGATGCTATATTAATAATTGAGAAATTCATAGGGAATAAGTTAATTTCTCACAATAGCTTAACTCATGTTAGGGAAGAACCTTCCCCTAGGAAAAGAAGTGTGGACAGACTCCATACATTTAGAACCTATATAATTAAAGGTTGGAAGGTGAAGAAAACTTGTAATTCACGTGTAGTGTATGAGCCTGCATTTCTTTTTCTCTAAAATGAAAAGATGCGACAAGTTTTGTACAGCTCATTTCAGTTCTCACTTGTTGGAGGGGATGTCAATGAACTAGGACAGCATTATAAGACCGCCCAGCTCTGCGAGTTTTGGTCTATAATTCCATTCTGTGCATACGGTGTCGCCACCTAGGGTACAAAGCAGGAAAGTTCTCCTTCCCGGGTTTCCACTCCCTCAGGCTGCATCCTCATTTTCTCCTCCACTCTCCCATCTATTCTCATTGTCTACCCCAGTTAAAACAACTCAGTGTAAGCAGAGCCCATTACGTTTTGTATAGTTCTCATAATAAGAAGGAGTATGAGATCAAAAGTCTGTACCTTTCAGATATGTAACATACATAAGCCTGAAAAGGGAGAAAAATATGGTTCAACTGATGAATTAGAATCAAAATCGGATATAAGTTTTCTTCTGCTAACTGTACCTCTAAGTTGAAAATATTATCCTCTCCCTTGTTTGACATAATATTTCCTATGCCATGTTAGCATTTTCTTTGACTTATTACTTGGATCTGGTGTTAACGTTACAAAGATTAGCTGATGCTTTGGAAATGAAAGTTTTCTTCAATCCTATCCATGCTCTGCTCAAAAAGTTCCCTTATTCTTGACTAAACTATTTCCATCTCATTTTATTTTTTTTGCAGTTTTTGACCAGAGCCGGGTTTGAACTCACTACCTCTGGTATATGGGGGCAGTGCCCTACTCCTTTGAACCACAGGCGCCACCCCTCATATTAATTTTTTAACCTACACAATGGGAATATCATCCTGTGAATCTATTTCATACTCTGCCGTGTTACATGAAATTAAATGAGTGTAGCACTGTGCCTGTAGAAGAGTAAGTTTTAAGTAATTGAATTTCAGGTTTAATCTTTAGATTACACTAAGGTCTTCGCTACTGGTTGCAGGGACTGTTTCTATTCTCAGAATGTTATATCATTTACTCCTTTCCTCTACCTCTGACAACTTGCCAGTATCTATTCATTCCGCACAAAGTTGGAAGCACTAACACTTTAACTCACTAGTCCTTAATGGTAACATACAAAATGTCAGTTGCAATTAAAAACAACATTCAAGACTCTTTAAGAGGAATCATCCTCTCCTACTACCTAATTTAACCAGGAATATCTAAAACAAACAAACAACAAATATTTGCTTTCTAAGTTTCCCTGTTCCCGGACCTCATAATAAAAGGGTCTTTGTGAAAGGTGAGGGATAGACAGCTATCCTAGACCCACCAGAGACAGGCGTGTGGAATTTCATTAGTTCATTCATTTATCTCATTATCAATATTTGGTGAATGTCCACAATGTAAAATAATTATTTATGTTCTGAGAACTTAGTAACACAAGACAAAAATATCCTCACTTTTACTTAAGGCAAAAATAAATAGGTAAAGGCCACAGAGATTGAATGGGGGCAGCAATGGGGTAAGTGGCAAAATTAATGGCTGTGTCAGGCAGCGATTGCCACAAAAAATGCTGGGTAATAAACTACCCCAAAACTCTGTTACTTAAAACAAATCATTTAATTTCATTTTTGTGTGTCAATCACTTAATCAGGAGACTCTGCTTTAAGCTCAGGAATCTTGGCTTCACACTGTGGATTTTCTCCTCAGGTGGGACAGTTTTGCTCCCTACATCCCTCCTCACTTTGGGAACATCCAGGAAAAGTTATTTTCATGGCAATAAAAGAGCCAGCCCAGTGCCTCAGGAACGTATGCCATCTGTTTTCCTTAAGTCATATAATATCCTACTGGTCAACATAAGTTTGATAGCCAATGTCAAGGTCAAAGAATAAGAGGGTGTATTTCTTCTACTCTGGGTAACAGTAAATAAATAGTGAATAGTAATCACAGTGTTTGTTGAAGACCTCTGAGCGAAAAGCTTAGCATGTTTGCAGAAAATCCAATGAAGACCAATGTGCATGAAGCACAGAAGCTGAAGGGGAAAATGGGAGGATATTCAGAATCCACTCACCTAAGGAGGCCAGAGTCAGGCATTTGTTCTAAGTATAAAAGGAACTTTCAGAGTGCTTTTAAGGAGAGAATGACAAGAATAGATTTACATTAGGAAAAGAAACAGGAAACTTCTCTGGCTACTGTGTCGTGACTGCGGTGAAAGGGATCAAGGCTGCAGAAAGACTATTCAATGGGCTATTGCTTCAGAGCAGGGGAAAGATGGTAATGGTCTGGGACCGGGGGTGGCGGGGTGATAATGATGGAAGGAAAAAAAAATAGTTGGATTGAAAATATATATCAGTGTGTGTTCTCCACTCAGAGGTGTTTGATAGCTAAGAAGAGATGAAGGAGAGAACAAAATGTAGATGGATCCTAGGTTTTTGATCTGTGTAACTCAATAAATCATGGTTCTAAGAACAGAAATGCAAAGTGCTGAGGAGAGACCATTATCCGAACTATGCCGAGAATGGAAAACAAACATCACACGCATTCTCCATGAATTTGCAGTTAATTGACATACGAGTGCACAGAAAGAAGTCAACATCTTTGGGAATCAAGAAGAGGGGGGAGGGGAGGGTAACAACCACCTGACAGGGGCAATGTGCACCATTTGGGTGAGGAGCATACGTATAGCCCTGACTAAAGCATTATAAAAGCTATCCATGGAACACACACAGTTGGACCTATTAATATTTTGAAATTAAAAAGAAAAACACTAGGAGGATATTTTTAGAAAGGTGCATCGGGAAATGCAACGTTTTATGTCAGATCATGATTTTGCCTAATAAATTCCAAGCAGAGTTCCTGAGGAGGTGACTGAATTCAAGTCATCAGAGCTGCAAACTGGACGATTACTAAGGAATAGATAGAATTCAAAGCATAGGACACATCAGGATCATTGGGGAAAAACTATACATTTAAAAAATAGTATGACAAAGGAGCATAAATAATATAAAACCATTGTGGTCCAAATTTACCATCTGATATCTTCTTAAGAAACACACACACACACACAAAGAGAGTTTCAATGAATCTGTTCCTGGTAAATGGTCGCTCAAATATGTCTATTCTTTTTTGAGTGTTGCAGTGCAAGGGAAATTTTCTTAGTCTTTGTAACACATTACAAAAAGAGGGAAAATCTTTTCTTTCAATAAGAATGATCTCATTTCTTACTCTAGATAATTGCATCAACTTGTAAAACCAGGAAACATAAAAGAAGAAAATTGTCAGGAACTGTTTTTCCTTTTATTTTCATCTCATGCAAAAAAGGAGGCTTATCAAGGCAAACACCTGAGAATTTCATATAGTGGGTCATAATCTTGTGAGTATTGCAGGTTTTTTTTCTTAGATACGAGAAAGGGATAGAGGTGAAGTAAGCAGAGACTGCAGTGTGGAACATCTTTAGTTAAACAGGATAATTCACTAAAATACAAGTTCCAAGCCAAGCATGAGTTATAATGAGAATTTAACTAAGTAAATTACAGAAATGTAAATTACGGAAACCTATCATCAGTTTTGCCAAGTTAATTTACTGTAAGGATCCAAAGATAGAGACAGGAAGAACTGTAGTTAGTTACGCACAGATTGGGAAACTGAACATGTGGTTTCCATTTACCTAAATCTCCAAAGTCTGAGTTATAATCCTTTTGTATACAAGACAGTGTGTGTGAGGGTGGGTGTGTGCACGCATCTATTTACCTGAATGCTACAAAATAGACTTTAATGGAACAGAAAAATCAATTTGGTTCACAAAGACATTGATGTCACTGTTTGTTCAGATGAATCAGAGTTACAGCTTCGAATCATCGACTCCTTTATAGAAATGGAGGAAACCTGCAATTCATTCTAAAAACTCATCTGATGACTGTACATAATCCAGGGCAATCGTCTCAAATGACTTTCCAAAGTTAACTTTCTCAGCCAGGAAAAAGGAGAATGACTAGAGAAAAGTCTGAGGCTGCATAAAGGTGCGTGCAAAACATAAATCTTAATAGTTAACAAAGGGGTTTTCAGAGGTCTGGCTGAAAGAAATGTTAAAAGTGAAAACATGTTAGAAATCTAACATAGTATTTTAGTTGAACTAGTAGGTATGTATTGAGCTCTTGCAGGTTGTAAATCTTGAAAAAAGAAATATAATAAGAGCCCTTTCCTTCTAGCAGTTCACAGTTTACCAGTGCTGAGCATTTAGGAGAAATTCAGAAGAGTTGATGTAGACACAACTACTTTCAGGATTCAAACTTGGAAAGATTTAGTTGATTAGGCTGTAAAATATAACCTTTGGGGGGCGGGGACAGAGTTTTCACTATGTCATCCTTGGTAGAGGGCCATGGCATCACAACTCACAGCAACCTCAAACTCTTGGTCTTAAGCGATTCTTTGGCCTCAGCCTCCCGAGTAGCTGGGACTACAGGTTGTTGTAGTTGTCATTGTTGTTGTAGCAGGCCTGGGCTAAGTTTGAACCTGCCATTCCTGGGGTATGTGGCCGGTGCCCTAACCACTTAGCTAACGGGTGCCAATCCTGTAAAATATAATCTTTTAAGAATGAGCTATAACATCAGAAATTGAGAGACAGGACGTTCAAAGGAAGATGGGAGAGGGATTCCAAGTAGTAGACGTACTACAGACCAAGTTTTAGCCATTTAAGTATCTGAAGAGTGGAGAGCCAAGGTAAGGTGTTAATGAGGTAGTGAAGCCTCCACAGGTATAAAAAGAAATCCTATGAACGAAAGAGCTGCAGTTTATCAGTTGATTCTCATCTCCGAATTAAATTTCTCATCTCCAAATTAAATAAGCTTACAGACCTTTTTCTAATTACTCGTCTTTCAGGCTGTCTTTCAGGGGTCTCTGCTGATTGGTTTGAGCATTTACCTATTAAAGGTTCTGATAAGTCACAGCAGAAGTTCAGAAATACACTTGCTGTGGAAATGTTGCAATCAACAGACACCCAGACAAGGAACATCCACTAAAGTTAGTGAGCTCAAACTCAACAGGCAACAGTGGAAAACTATGAGAAGGCAATGTTCAAATTCTTTATTAGTTATTTTAAGAACTGGGTATCCTGGTTGGGTGCCTGTGGCTCAATCGGCTAAGGCGCCAGCCACGTACACTTGAGGTGGCGGGTTCGAATCCCCAGCCCGGGCCCGCCAAACAACAATGACGGCTGCAACCAAAAAATGGCCGGGCGTTGTGACGGGCACCTGTGGTCCCAGTTACTTGGGAGGCGGAGGCAGGAGACTCGCTCGAGCCTAGGAGTTGGAGGTTGCTATGAGCTGTGATGCCATGGCACTCTACCCAGGGGGACAGCTTGAGGCTCCATCTCAAAAAAAAAAAAAAAAAAGAAAAGAAAAGAAAAGAAAAGAAAAGAAAAGAACTGGGTATCCTTAGAAGGATTTCAGGTAAAAAGCCTTTAGAACAAAACTAGTTTACTCACCTCCATTGAAAATCGGCTACTATCCTGCAGTAAAGGCACCAACTGGGTACTCTGTGGGCTGCTTTTTAAGTGGAAAGATCCACACTTAACCTACACTCCTAAAACTAATTGTTTAGGTCGCTTTTCCGCAGTTTAAAGAATTTAGATTAGGACTAAAAAAAAGTAATACATTAAAAAAAATAGAGGTCAGATAAAGTTTATCCACATCATAAATTTACACAGAAAAAATTACACATTTTTTTCTGCAAAGAAAAAACAGCATTAACAACATGTAACATTTATTTGATTTTCGAATCTTTTGACATTATGTGTTTTCACATTTCTTTCAGGTTTATCACGTATCTAAAGCAATTCTCACATTAACAACTAATATATATTCACATTACATGCTGAAAATGAATTTCGACTATTCATTCTCCTCCTCCTGTTTTTCTAATTAATTAGGACTGAATTTTGTCAAAATTTCCCTGAGCTTCATTTACTGAAGAAATCACCAGGGGGAATTAGGATTTGCTCCTCTCTTTTTTACTATAGATTTCTATCACAGGTTTTAAAAGATCATTCTTTGTATTTTCAATTCAAAAGCAGAGACAAGCACTTTAAGAAACATGCAAAGAATATATAATTTTCTGGTTCTTTCACCAAAGTGACTTTAAAAGGATTCTATCACAAAGAGAGAGGAAAGTAAGCACTATCCTGATCAGAATCCCAAGGCGCCCAGTTAAATGAAAAGGAAACGCCTTTTAAACTTCCATTGTGCCCCCTAGTGGTAGAAAAGTAAAAATTATCTAGATTTGTATACATTTTACATTTGTCAATTAATTGCACTTGATAGAAAACTTTACCCAAGGGAATCGTGCTCACTATTGTGTTGTGTGTAAGCTTACACAAAAACGAGAAGTAATAAAAATATAATCCATCGTTAAATTCCTGACGTCGTTATATGAGTGATTCTTTTTTGTTTTCAATAATAATTAAATGTCTGAACTTGCTCTTTCCTTAAGCTTAAAGATGAAATGAATTTCATATACATATACTGTACAACATAAATCAAATATCTAAGAGAAATCAATATGGATTTTCACGGTTGTTACTACGTGATTAATTTTATTTAAAATTTAAACAAGTCTGAGACCACTTTAGCTTTAAATATTCACATCCCTAACAGCGTTTCTTTTCAGATTATTGTGTCCTGAAATAACTCATGCGAGAAGAAAGCTTCACTCCAAAAGGCATTTTGAGCTATTTTCTTCTGAGAACTCCGAGAAGGAATGAGTAGCATTGTAACTCATGAAATTCATAACGGTTCTGTCATAGAAAAGTGACTCTGGTGAATGGTTGGTTATTGAGGATCGTCTCCTTTCCAAAAGTACAGTCTCATCCATAGGGTGAAAATAGGACTGTAACAGGGACAGAAAGGTGATGCAGTGGCGAAAACCAGTGCTAAGGGGATTACAGCAGGAATGGGACTCAGCATCAGGAATGAATCCAAATTGGGAGTCACGTAACCCACTTCTTACTGGATTTATGTTCTTTCCTATTAATCTGAAGTTTAAAGAAAAAGAAATACCAAAAAAGAATGAATCCAGAAAGAGCAGAACAATATAGACAGAAAAAGTGAGAATAAGAAAAACCAATCAGGGATACAGCAGTACACTTTTCACCTGCTAGCACATGAATACCTTATAGCTGGATTTTATAAACATGACATTATTTTTCTGAGACATTCAATCAAAAATCAGCATACATAATTCAGTTCTTCCCCCGATTACTTGTAAAAACTTCAATGTGATGGGAAATAATTTCCTAGAGCTACTATTTTTTATTTCATTGATTTTTCTCTCTGGTATCTAAATTCTTTTGCTTAATGCCTATAACTAGATTCTGTGCCTATATTCTCTTTCATTCTAAAACATTCTTCCATTATCTACATCTTCTATGCTCTGGAACCACAAAAACATTTGCTCAGAAGCTCGGATTACCAGAAAAGTACCTTAACTCTTTTAGAATTTCCAAGCCTACGAAATCACTGATTTTGTGCATTCATCCTAGATAGTTTTCTTAAATGGTAGAAATAACGGATCTCATGTTTCGTATAATTGAAATGATGACTTTGGGGGACTCGGGGATGGGAGGAAATGGGAGTAGAAGGATAGTGGGGGCACTTTTCCAGCCTGCTGTATATGGCACTGCTTTTGAATGATTCTTTCTGTGCGTCAGAATCCAGAGCAGCAGCAGTAATTAGGGAAGATCGTCACTTTCACTCAAGGTTCTGAAGTGGGAGAGGATAGTGGGGGACAAAAGAGGAAGTGGGGAGAGAAGGGGGGGATAAAGGTGAAGGCAGGGCACATCCTGGAAAGATAATCCCTGTACAGTCATGACATCATCCTCCTGCTTGCATGTATATATAGGGAACGGCCAGAGCATCTCTCAGAGTTCTCTTACTTTCAAAGCTAGCTGAAGGCAAGAGACAGAGCTAGAGAGAGCTCCCTTCCGTTTATTTCTGACTTTTCGGGACGTGGCTTGCTAGAAGGCTGAAAGAGATGACGGCAGCAATGAAAACCCAGCTGGTCTGCATGCTCCTGCTGGCTCTCAGCTCCTGGAGTCTGTGCTCAGGTAAGGGAAGCTGCATTTCCCAACTCCCTGAAGTGATTTCTTTTCTCTCTTTTGCAGTGTGTTGCTACTTATGTTACTGTATCCAAGGAGAAGAGTTTCTCCCTATTATTCAGGATTTGCTTTTTAGTATTAGAAATCGTGACTATCTCCCCCCACTCCCATCTTTATGATTGCAAGAATGGAGAGATTTATTTTCTCTTTTTAAATCTGCAAAGAAAAAAGGGTGGGGGATTCTCAATGAAACATCGCCTGCTTCCCTTTGGAATACAACCACTAGAGAAAATAAACCCCAGGAAACTTTACTTTAGGCCGGTCATTATCTAATGAGACGTACAGAGGAGGAGGTTGTCCTTGTGCAAACCCGTTATTAAAACCCATTCCATTCAACATGCTTCACACCCATTACTCTCTTAGGAAGCACTGGCTTCTCCCTCCCTTACCCTTATAATTGTCCCCAAATTATCTTCATAACTGTGTGTGTGTGTGTTACTATAACAAAGTGAAAATTGATGATTAATAAATGAATGGAGCATTATTTGTAGAAAATTGTTTCTAGAAAAATAGCAAGATATTCCAAGTCTCTTTTTGAGAATACATTTTGCATAGTCTGCGTGACAAATAGGCATGGTATTAATCATTTGATACTTTGGGCATGTCATTTAAGTTGATACAAGATGTAATTGGAAAATTAGTATCCTTACATTAATGGAAATTATATGGCTTTCGAGGGTTTTCCATATGGTAAGGAGAAGTTATATTACTTAGTAATGATCAGTAACTCACCTTGCAAATGATATTTAAGTTTAAGGAAGTAACATGAAATATTAAAACTACATCCAACTGCTCTAATTCATGTTTAAAAGCAATTTGCATGATCACATCAAAGGGAGAAAAACTTAGGGGATAAATGCAGCACACAGTTTAACCTGTTTTATGCTCTAACACATAATGATGACATTGACATATTTGATTCAAACTTATCCTATAATTTTATTGAATTTATGAAAGTTAATTCTAACAGATTTAACTGATTTGTGTAAATTTGTAAAATTGTTTTAATCATTTGAAAACAAGCTTGAACTTCTAAATTGTAAGTCTATTATGAGAAAAAATATCCACTTTTCTATAGTTGTGATTTTATTTGATAATTGTGTGAGATTAAAGGTATATTTAGAATACAGGACCAAAACTGAGTTATTAATTAAGCACAGTGCTTATTAATACTTGAAACTACGTGCTGTGATAAGCCAAAAGTTATGAGGATTTTGATCTATTTTGTTCATATATTTAATGAAATTTGCCACTCCTCTTGCAAACAGTTTATCTTGAACAAATAGAGAGAAAAGATCTCTGGTATAATTTAGTTTCAGGTATAATTTAACAAATGGTTTCTCCAAGTGTAACACTTTTTTTCAATGAGTTGATAGTGCAAGGAAGATAGAGTTTTAAATTTTGCCTTGTTTTATAGCATAATTCCAAACTTTTGCTTAAAGTACAAAAACAATTCTTTCAAAGTGTGTTTGGAAAAATAGCATTTCAAGTTAAATAAATCTCAATATGCTTATTATTTTAAAGTTATCAGTAAACAACCCTCTGTTCACATATTATGTTGTTTTAAGAATATCAGTATCATATTTTTAAATATGTAAACTATTGCTGGTAAAAATAAACTACTGTGGCATATTTGATGACATCTTTGTTATAAAATGTAATCAATTTTTTTTACTGACTTTCAGCTCCAAACTAATAGCTGTCTTGGTAAATAATTGTATGCTTATTTTCTTAGAAGTGCCTCTATTGTTCTAGCTGTCTGCTGTAAGCCTAAAATAAAACTATAATTTGTTTTCTTCCTTAATTCTATGTTAAAAAGTATGAATACATACAGGCATTAAACCTCAAAGAGTCATTTTTGAGATTAATCTAAAATCTGTAGGTTATGATGTAATCATATGGTATGTGATTATATAGTAAACATGTGGTTTCGATTTTACCCAGATTCAGAAGAGGAAATGAAAACATTAGAGGCGGACTTATTGACCAATCTGCACACATCAAAGGTAACGTTCTCTTTTCTTTCACCCTGGTTTGAAGAACATATAAACTTTCATTCAAAACATCATGCCCTTTTCCTATAGTAATAACTTCCCAACAAGATTGAAAAGTTCCTTGGGAGGCATTTTCTTTTGGGGGGACACTTTTCTTTTAGTTTGAAGAAGTGAAGGGTGTTGATATGATGGCAAACAAACCACAGCAACTATCAATCAGCAGACTGAAACTTTAATAGTCTTTATATGATAAGCAAATGTATTTAAAGGAACTTGCTTCCATCCTTTTTCACTTTGGGGCATGATGAAAGATGATTAGCCTCATGTTAAATGAAAGCTGAGGGAACTATCTGCCTTTTCTATTATGTTGAGAGAAAGATAGTGTTCCTACATTAAAAATAAAAGTTCATGACCACCAAACAGGAACCTTGGGATCTGATCCTGAAACTGTTCAATCTTAAGGGTGGATTAATTGCCTATTTTTGTTTCCCTATTTTTACACACAGGGGCTGGACTTCATGGTATTATAGACATTTACAGTTGGGCAGTGTGTTCAAAATTAATTGCACTACATTCTTCCTTGCTTGTCTGGATTTAAATTCTCCCTATAACAGACACATATCTGTACCTGCTCTCTTTCTCTCTCTCTCTCTCTCTCTTTTTTTTTTTTTTTTGTAAATGAGCAAAATGTAATTTCATATTCTGGGACCTATCATTTCTTTCTTGGGACCTTGAAAGCAAGTTCCCAAACTGGATTTAGGAATAAAACTCTATTAGAATATGCCTGACCATGGTAGAATATTCTACCATGTAATATGGATTATTCAGAGAGAGTCAATCAGTGTGTATCTAAATGTGAACCAATCACCCAGCACAGTCATTACAGCAGCCCTGTATCAAGGCTGAAGACTCAACAGATGTGAATGGTGGAAGAGAAAGGACACAAACCTGCCTCATTTCTCAAGTGTTATTCAAGTTCTGCCCTCTCATATCCCTCTTCCCTAATTGAAACAACACGTGACAAGTACAATAATACTCCATATAGGAACAGGGTTATGTTTGGTAGTGAGTGGGAAGGAAATAATCCATTCCTGTGTGTGTTTGAGAGGGAAGGGCCTTATTATCTCAAAGCTCACAAAAATACATATTTCTACTATGGTGCTTATAAGGAATATTGGAAACTTTTAATGCATATATATAAAGTTAGATATACACTAAAAGTTTTCCATAACGGCCCAGATCTACAAAAATTAATTGATCAGTGTTACCAAAGCCAATGTTACCATAACTTAATATGTTTTCTATTAGGAGTGAACAAATTTAGTTAGTGACTAAAACTCAATGAGTTAACATATTTAACCTTATATTGAGGGCTCCTTGTGTAACACTCAATCAGAATAGCAGTGACTATAATCTCATCAACTCAAAACTAGGAAGATAATTGAAGTCCACAGTCTGTGTCAGCCATTGAACTAGATTAGAATGCCTTGGAGTCTTGGTGTAGATTTTTTACCTTTGCAATTTTCACATCTCATAAGAAATACACAGCAAAACTATAGGCACCATTTAATTTTTTCTTTTTCATTCAATCATGGAATATATCTCTAAAACAGAACAAAAAAGAATTTCAATTTCAAGGCCTCCTTTTCATTGAGATAAGTAACACAATCTATGATGAGCAGGTACCTAGAAGTATAATTATTCTAATTTTGCTGCTACAATGAGAACAATAAGCTCTTTTTTTTTTTTCCTGGAAAACTACTTTATCTTTTATTTCTTTGTGATTCAAGCATTTCTGGTATAAGTCCTATGCAAATGAAAACTCCAGACTTATGGTCATTTTAAACAAGTTGCTACATTTAAAATTACAATGAGAACAGTGTTTGATGTGCTTAGGAACCCAGATCTGCTTTTGCAAGCTTCAATAAGCTTCAGTTTTCTTCTTTCCATTTTATAAGTGAAATATGTGAGTGATTTCAATTTTAGAATAAATCTTTTTAGACACCGAAATACTAGTGTAGCAATAGAAGGCCAGGAATAATTCCAAAGGCTACAAAGAAATCTCGGATAGGGCAGATTTTTTTTCTTTTCTTTTTTTTTGAGACGGAGCCTCAAGCTATCCCCCTGGGTAGAGTGCCATGGCATCACAGCTCATAGCAACCTCCAACTCCTGGGCTCAAGCGAGTCTCCTGCCTCCGCCTCCCAAGTAGCTGGGACCAC
>CAUYQV010148795.1:0-27180 GCA_963574575.1 Galagoides demidoff
GACCACAGGCACCGGCCGCAACGCCTGGCCATTTTTTGGTTGCAGCCATCATTGCTGTTTGGTGGGCCCGGGCTGGGGATTCGAACCCGCCACCTTAGGTGTATGTGGCTGGCGCCTTAGCCGATTGAGCCACAGGCGCCGAGCCGGTACCATTTTCAATAAAGGAAAGGAGAAATTCTGCAAATACCAATCTGAGCATAACATATGACAAAGCCAACTTAACTGGATTTAGTGTTGATTTCCAACACGGCTAGTTTTCAGTTGCACAAGCAAAGTCAAAAATTTTTCTCCTCTTAGTTCTGCTTTCTTAATGTGTCTGCTTCATAAGAGTAGCTCTACTCACATGTTGCAAAGATGGTTGTCAGCAGCTCCAGATTTCTACCAGCTTAGCAACACAGTTGAAAAAGATCATTTAGCTCCAAAAAGTCTCTGGACCAACTTCTCACTGGTCTGGCTCAGATCATGTTGTCAACTCTAAACAACCCCCATCTGGCCAGGCCTGGATCATGTTTCCGCTCCTGGAACTGGGGAGGGGGTCTTCCTCCTCTGAAGCATGTGGTTCGAATAGCAACCTGGTGGTTCACCACTACTAAACAATGGAAAAAATGCTTTTGACAGTTGTAATTGTATCATTGACACCAATGAAGAAAAAACAACAAATTATCCCTATCGATACCAATGTAACTTTTAAGGAATCAAACAAAAAAATGTGAGAGAGGCTATTAATAATTTAGAGAAGAAATTATGAAGCCCAGAACATAAGAGTCACTCAATTAAGAGTGGAATAAGCATATTTTTAGTCAATCACTAAAGAATACTGAAGGTCCAATCCACCCTAATGCAAGACTGAAAGAAAGAATTGTAAAGGCCCAAATGCAACGGCAAAAAGCTAGTTCTGAAGGTTACCGCCAGACTACAGGCTGCAAACAAATACAGCTAGAGAGAGGGCTTGGTTGAATTTTGGCTGCGACATGTCTGGCAGTACTCTAGAGGTGGGAGGATTTGCTGGCCCACCCATTTCTCACAGCCTCAGCTTCTCCGGCATTCTCCTAACTCCACAGCCTGCGGCCTCTGCTAGGCAGGCCGTGTTCTATGTCACAAAAAACTTGGGGGTCAGCCCAAAGTACCCGCCCCACCCCGAACCCGAGTCACTCTAATTCCATTCACCTCCCAAGTGTCTTAACCCACTCTTCCCACCCCGCCTGTCGCTGGCTTAGTTCACGTCCCTCAATTCTCACCGGGACCCTAGCAGTAGCCATGGAACGTCTTTGTAGCAAATTTCAGGCCCCTACAGTCCCTCCTCACAGGAGCCAGAGTGATCTTTCTAAAGCGCAAATCTGAAAACGACTGCCCTCCGTGAAATCCTCCCCATCCCCCTTACCTGGAGAGAAACCCAAGCTCCTCAGTTGAGAAGCCAGACTGCGGGATGGGGAGTTGGGAATAGAGAAGTTCCATCAAGAGCAAGAGCGATATTCGAATGCGGGACGGTCACTGTTGAGCGCCGAGAACCTTGGAGTGTTTCTAAGCTGAAGGAGAGGTTGGCTCTATCGTGGAACCAGGCGCCCGGGATGGAGGAGGGGCCGTCGCGGGCTAGGGCAGAGTGCGAGGTCCCGCGGCCTGCGGACACCGCGCGCTGTGAGCTGGCGAGTCCCGGGGCATGCACAAAGCCGGGGCTGGGCCGAGCGGCCTCCGGGCGGCAGGGGGCGGCCTCGCGCGCCGCGGCGGCTCCACGTTCCTGCCTCCGCGCCTTGCGGGCAACACGGCGACCTCGGGTGGCGGGTCGCGTCACCGGGCATGGCAGCGTGGGGCCCGGCCGCGGCGTCGTCTCTGCTCCGCGGGATCCGCGGGGTGAGCGCGGGCGGGGGCCAGGGCGGGAGCTGCCGAAGGGCCGCGGGGCCGGCCACTATCAGGGTTGGAAGACTGGCTCCCAGAGGGCAGGCGCAGGGTCCGAGGGGCCTCCCCTAGTCTTCCCTCTTCGCGCATTCATTCACTCTGACAGCCTAATTCGCAGAAGTATCAGGCCCGGGAGAGCTCTGGGGGAGCTCGGAAGCTGGGAGGAGGTTGGAGGTCGGGGGAGGGGTGGACACGTGAGTAGACATAATACCTCGGTCACGAGAACAAGAAATGTTAATTTACCAAGCTGATGACAGGAATCAGCCCGGAGTCAAGGGGTGAGCTCTGAGCACTGCAGAAGGGGCTGGGTCTCTGACCTTGATCGTCCGCAAATCCCACACACCGGAGTAGGAGCTCAGCAGAGTGCATTTCCCACTTTCTCCAAATCTCTTCTGTTTTCTGGTTCATCCTTTGTCACCTCGTCCACTTCTTTCTTTTTCCACTTGCACCTGCTTCCCCGATGCATGAAGAAGAGTTCTTCCACGCTGGTGACTTTCAGCGTGGACGGTGGTCATTTGGGATGTTGTCAGTTGATTGTTCCGTAAAAGGCTGCCCACAGACCAGCCAAAACAAAAGAAAGGCTTCTCCCAAGGGTTCTGAATGCTAACCACCCTCACCCCTTAGTGATTGACATTCTGCCTGCCATCTGCCTACACTCAGCCTTTGCCCCCCTAGGTTCTGTCCCCAGAAGAAGCTCCCTCTCTGCCCCATAGTAATCCTATCCAGGTCACACCATCAAGTTTCTGTCCTTCCATACAGCATACAGACAGTCTAACTCAGGACCTTTCTCCTGACCTGCGTTTGGACTGCCTGTCAGACACCTTGCAGGTGCCCGGCAACATGCACCTAATCCAGTAGTTCTTACCTGCTCATTCATTCCTCCACTGTCAACAAGTGTCCCCAAGGGCCTCCTCTGGGGTCAGCTCTGGGATGTTGCTGGAAAAGGACAGTCTCGATCCTGACCTTAAAGACCAGTGGTGAGCTGTTCCACAGCTCATTGTAAAGAGGGTTCTCTGAGATTTTGTAACATACAGGAAAGGCTGAGGATAGACAGGACTGAGGGGTGAAGGACAGGGCTTTTAGTACCAGCACCTAAGTGTCCTCCCACCTGCCATCCACATCCAGTCAGGGACACATGTCTCGTGCTTCTTCCTTTGTAATGCTTCTTACTCAGGCATCTTTCCTGGCTAGCCCTGTAAGGCACTGTTTCCTGCAGGTTACCAAAAGCCCAGATCACATTACCTGAGGTCACATCACCTATCTAACACAATCCCAAATCTTTAGTTTGGCATTCAAGTCTTGCCACACTTAATTCCTGGTCTCCCATTCCAGCATGTGCTTGGCCCAGCCACATGGCTACCGATGTGGTTTTCTGCTCCTCACACCCAAGGGTTGACATATTCCACCACAAGCACTGACTCCCTGTAGTTCCCAAGGAGGGGGTGGTCATTGCCAATGGCAAATAATCTAAAACTGTTTGTTCTTCAGGTCATTTAATAGAATTTTAGCTCTTCCCAGTGAGAATTGGTATGTCCTACAAAGGCTAGCTGGCTTATTGAGCTATGGGTCGTGAAGTCACTTCCCACTGGGGAAGGCATGGCATGTTAATCAAGCCTAAGAAGTTTGTTATCTGGCCCCATCATTCAGGGCAGTGGGTGGCCAATGGCACAGCAGGCTACTAGGGCCTCTCTCCTGGCTCTGCATTTACTAATAATGGATCCACCTTGGGCACATTACTTAGTGCCTCAGTTTCCTCATCTATATCTATAAAACTGTCATCATAATAGTGTTTTTCTCACAGCATTATGAGGAATTAAACATCTATTGAATTACATTTAGGGCCTTGTCTCTAGAGTCAAATTGAGCTATTTACAATCATCACCCCTTAAGAAAATTTATTCCGTACTCTTGAGGACTTATGGACACCCAACACTACACAGTCCCTCTGATTAGCCCATGGCAGTACAGCCTGCATAGCAGCCCAGCCCGGGGGCAGTGCAATCTTGCTCTGGCCTGACTCTCTTGTCTCTGTTCTGTGGCAGCTACCTCTTCTCCACTCTGTCAATCGGAAGTTTGCCTCCCAGACTGAAGGGGAGCTCAAAGTAACCCAAATTCTCAAAGAAAAGTTTCCTCGAGCTACAGCTATCAAAGTCACTGACATTTCAGGTAAGGTTTTCCCATCTTTCCCACAGAGCTCTGGTAAGATTTTGCCCCATGGAGGAGGGGGCAGAGGCCAAGGGGCTTACAGGAGGGATTTTGTCTCCCATGAGTAGCTTCTCAATATGTGTTGCTTTTACACAGATGGAATTTGGGTGCCTTCAACTAATGGGGTGGAGGTGAGAATTCAGAAACCTCAGAGGGAAACTGTATGGGGACAAGGTCCAGCTAGGAGGACTCCAGGTTGCCAACCTGGCCCAGCTAGGACAAGGTCACTCTCAGTGCCCCTGGAGCTCAGGACCATAAGTCTGTTATTTGACAGTGAGTGAGATGGGCCTTACTCTAATTTCCTCACATTCTTCTGATACCCCAGAATGTCAGAGGTGGAGCAGACCCCAGGTGGGTTTTGTCTAACTGCCTTACTTTCCCCAGGAGGAGACAGGCCCAGAGAGGCCAAACCACCTACCTAGCCCCTCATGGGAAAGAGGCAGTAGAACTGGAACCAGAGCCAAGACCCAGGGAAGACTCCATCCTAAGCCCAATTACCAGGCCCTGTCTTTCTCAGGCAGCCATTGTTATATTGGAGTTCAATTGGCTGTGTTAGGGGCAGGCTGGGGAATCAGCTTCTACATTTACAGGAAGGGGAAGATAGGCCTTTATCTAGGCACACACGTGGAGCAGTGTAGCTGTGGGCAGCCAGATAGGCATCAGCCTGAATCTCTCCATACCGGCAGATGGTCTTTGCCACTCTGGATTGTCACGAGGGCTCACTGACTTCATTGAGAACATAGCATTTTAAGGACTTAGGAGAAAGTTTAGCAAGTAGATTTTATTCTGGAAACTAGAAAATTAATCAATCTAAAGATCTAGAATGGTACATCTAGAGAGGGCTCGGTACCTGGGGCAATACTGGGGCCTTGATGTCACCAGTCCTGTACCTGCCCAGGGCCAGAATGAGACTTGACCCCTTAATCTGGCTCTTCCCAACCCTAGACAGAATGCAGAAAGGGAATCAAGTCTGGATTTAATCAAAACTGGGGCTCCTAGAGCACATTATAAGAGAAGCAAAACTAAGCCTGTTGAGCAAATTGCATTTCTCAGGTGTTAGCAGTATGGGGGATGTTGTCATGCTACAGCAGTCATCACAACAGCACCAGCTCTCCAACCACATAGATGCAAAGCTTGGGCAGGGATGGGGGGTCCACCCTGAGGGCTTCACCAAAAAGCTTCCTCCTTCTGAAGTCCAGGATGAAATCCTGGGTGCTCCACTGTAGACCTGGAAAGCCCCAAGCAGCCCTGTGGCCAGTGCATTTGCTATGTCCTTGTCTCTCTCATGCTCCCTTGCTCCTTTCTTTTGGATGGTTTTACACACACAGTTTTCATACCAAATTTTAGTGTATTTTTGTTCTTTAAAAATACCAATTGCTGGTCCTTTGGGAAATAAAACCCTGAAATTCAGTCCTTCCCACTTTCTGTTGCATTTGTTGGCTAGTAAAAGGAAACATTCTATAATACATCCCCTATTTTCCCATGCTTTTGTGTCTTATCTTTCCTGTGATAAGTGATAATCTGAGCAGTGCAGTTTCCTTGCAAAAGGAACCGTCCCTTTTGGGTTGAGGCAGCCTGTCAGGAGAAACAGGTGGTCACATTGGAAATCATGATTTTTTCCTAACGATCTCGGCAACTTTCCTTTGTGCTGAATAATAATATTCAGACCTTCTTTGGATTGTGCAGTGAGTGCTTCAAGCACATGAGAGACCATGTCTGCCTTAACATAAGAATTGAAATGCTTTTGAATTGTGTTTATTTTAGGAGGCTGTGGGGCGATGTATGAGATTAAAATTGAATCAGAAGAATTTAAGGAGAAGAGAACTGTCCAGCAGCACCAGATGGTGAATCAGGTCAGTAGGGGCCAAAGTACTTCTTTGCCACTGGCCTTTATCTAAAAGGGCCTGCCAAGCAGGGTTGGTAACTTTTATCATCAGTCTTAGGAAAGAAAAATGCAATACTACAATCAGGCAGACAGGACTTGAGACCTGAGAAAAATATAATCTGGGTCTATCTGGAATCAGATTGTGGGCTCATTTGTGTTTTTTTCAAAATTGAAGCCATCCAATTATTATTTTGCATTTTCTTGTATAATGCTACCAGTGTTTGCTGTTACTGTCACCTCTTGAGTAGTATTTCCCAACATAGTGCTAAGAGATAAATGCTTTTGTAGATTTGATGATTTTTTTTTCTTTTTTGAGACAGTCATACGTTGTCACCCTGCGTAGAGTGCTGTAGCGTCACAGCTCACAGCAACCTCAAACTCTTGGGCTTAGGCAATTCTCTTGCCTTAGCCTCCCAAGTAGCTGGAACTACAGGCACTTGCCACAATACCTGGCTTTTTTTTTTTTTTTTTGAGATGGAGCCTCAAGCTATCCCCCTGGGTAGAGTGCCATGGCATCACAGCTCATAGCAACCTCCAACTCCTGGGCTCAAATGAGTCTCCTGTCTCAGCCTCCCAAGTAGCTGGGACTACAGGCGCCCACCACAACGCCTGGCCATTTTTTGGTTGCAGCCATCATTGTTGTTTGGCGGGCCCGGGCTGGGGATTCGAACCCTCCACCTTAGGTGTACGTGGCTGGCGCCTTAGCCGATTGAGCCACAGGTGCCGAGCCGCTATTTTTTTTGTTGTTGTTGCAGTTGTCATTGTTGTTTTTTTAGCTGGCCTGGCCCAGGTTCGAACCTGCCAGCCTCCATGTATGTGGCTAGAGCCCTACCCACTGAGCTACAGATGCTGCCTGAAGATTTTTTTTTTATTAGCCTCTCTTTGGGACTGCTTTACAGATGGGTAAATTGATGCATAGCCTGATTGAGAATGGCTGCAGCTGCCCCAGACCCAGTGACAGAATGTTTGAGACCTGGGACAGTGTGTTCAACCAGACTAAACCCCAGTTTATATATCCATGCTGATTGTATTTCTTTTAATTACTTTATTTTTGTTGTTTTTAAGACTGACTCTCACTCTGTCATCCAGACTAGCATGCCATGGTGTCATCAGCAACCTCAAACTTCTGGGTTCAAGTGCTTCTCCAGCCTTAGCTTCCCCAATAACTAGGACTACAGGCATCTGACAATGCCCAGCTAAGTTTTCTGGGTTTTCTTTTTTTTTTTTTTTTTTTTTGAGACACAGTCTCACTTTGTTGCCCTGGGTAGAGTGCCGTGGTGTCACAACTCACAGCAACCTCAAATGCTTGGGCTGAAGTGATTCTCTTGCCTCAGCCTCCCAAGCATTTTTTAGAGACGGGGTCTCACTCTTGCTCAGGCTTGTTTCAAACTTGTGAGCTCTGGCTATCCATCCACCTTAGCCTCCCAGAAGGATTACAGCATGCGCCACGACGCCCGGCCTGTTTTCTAGTTTTAGTAGAGATAGGGTCTCACTCTTGCTCAGGCACATCTGGAACTCCTGAGCTCAAGTGATCCTCACTTGTCAGCTTCCCAGAGTGCTAGGATTACAGGTGCGAGCCACCACACCTAGCCATGCTGATTATAATTGGAATTTATACTAGCTTTGACCCTTAGACTTGTGTCTATAAACTCATCCCCTTAAGCATGTGTGTTTGACATCATTCTGGAAGTGCTTACATCTTGTGAATTAGTTTTATTTTTGTAAAGCACCGTGCTGGTCACAGGAATCTCTTCTGTGGCCCCTTGTACTTTGAGTTCAGGTACCCAGACTGCTGTTGGGAGATCTCCCCTGTCCTCCTCTGCATGCACCCTCCCAACTGGCCACTGCCTGCTGGCTTCTCGCCTGCTGCATCTGGACCTTTGCCCAGATTGTACCTCCTGCCAGGGTTGCCCTTCCTCCCCTCCTCTGCCCAGTGCACATGCTGCCTCCCTTCCCACCTTGGCAGGGAATGAATGCCCTTCCACCCTTCAATTCCCTCTTTTGGCTGCCAGTGCTTTCTTTTCTTTTCTTTTTTTCTTTTTCTTTTTTTTTTTTTTTTGAGATAGCATCTCACTTTATCACCCTCGGTAGAATGCCATGCCATGGTGTCATACCTCACAGCAACCTCAAATTCTTAGGCTCAAGCGAGTTATCTTGCCTCAGCCTCCTGAGTAGCTGGGACTACAGGCACAATGCCTGGCTATTTTTATAGACGGCGTCTGGCTGTTGCTCAGGCTGGTCTTGAACACCTGAGCGCAAGCAATCCATGGTCTCAGCCTACCAGAGTACTGGGATTACAGGCATGATCCACCACCCCCAGCCTGCCAGTGTTTTCTGTCTTAGATCCTGGATATTTACATCCCTGCTGTCTGTCCCTTGCAACAGTAGCCTTTGTGGACTGGTTCCCTTTGGCATCCCGCTTTGTATTTCTCATGGAGCCTCATCCTTCCCCCTGAATATGGCACATACAGCTGTAAGGTGGTCTGAGGGTAGGCTGGGGTAGAATGGCAACCATCAGGCTCCTCCACCTGGTCTCTTTCCATCCCGTGTAATCTCAGGGATCTGGATCAAAATTAAAGTCAAGGTAGGGAAGACCTAACTGGCCCAGATCATCCCCAACCAGTGGGGTGATTTTTTTTTTTTTTTTTTTGGTGGCAGAATGTTGCTCTGTCACCCTGGGTAGAGTGTAGTGGCATCATCATAGCTCACAGCAATCTCAGACTCCAGGGCTCAAGTGATCCTTCTGCTTCAATCTCCCAAGTAGCTGGGATTATATGCAGGTGCCACCATGCCTGGCTAATTTTTCTATTTTTAGTAGTGATGGAATCTCATTCTTGCTCTGGCTGAGGGCTTTGGGTTGGTTTTGTTCTCAAACAGAATTACACAGGCTTCCCAATGTGACTCGACTCCTGAGGCGCTGGCAATTTTAGTGTATCATTTGGCCTAAAGCCACTGTTAAAGTGGTTAAAGAACCACATTCTGGAGTTAGACTACCCACAATGCAAATCTGAACTTTGCCACTTTATAGCCATGTGACCTTGAGCAAGTTTTTCTACTTCCTTTTGCCTCAGTTTCGTGATCTGCTACTGGGGAGAAATTATTTGGTTTCTGGCATTTCTAGATTCGGGGTCTTAAACAAGTTCATATACTTGCTCCCTTTCATACCCTTTCTCTCTCTGAGCTTTCAGTCACCTCTATGTGTTGGCTTCATTTTCTCTTCCTGGCTTTCTCTCCTTGGTGGGGAATGTGGTCCCCAGCCACCTCCAATTGATATTACTGCATAGTAACCCAAGAAACAAAGCTGCACTCTAAAAATTCCCAGGAGAGATTCTTTTTTTTTATGTTTCCAGACAGAGTCTCCCTCTGTTGCCCCAGCTAGAGCACAGTGACACAATCATAGCTTACTGCAACCTGAAACTTCTGAGCAGAAGTGATCCTCCCATGTTGGCCTCCCAAGTAGCTGGAATTAGGGGCATGAACCACTGTGCCAGCCTCCCAATTCTGACTGGCCCAGCTGGATCATATGCCATCCCTCAGCCAATCATAGACTGGCCCAGTGGCATATAACTACCTCAGTATCAGACCAATTGATAGTCCCACCAGAAATATATAAAGTAGAAAAGGAACTATTTCCCAAGAGAAAGGAGATTGCTGACTAACTAGCGGGGAAAAAGTGCCCATTTCCCTGTGGTTATCAGATTTTGGCCCAGTATAAAAGGACTTTATTTCTTCCTCTGCACTGATTACAAACTTGAGAGGTCAAGCCTCCCCCTGATCTTGTAACCTCTTTCTCTCCTGGTGCTAAAGGGGCTAAACATCTATTTGACTGTGGTGCCTTGTTCAGATTTGGGCCCTCAGACCATTTGTAACCTTAAACAAGTCTCATAATTACTTTGTGATGTTATTTCCTGTTCTGAAATAAAATTGAGTAATTTGTATTAATTGGTATGGTTTTAAAGATCAGCTCATTTTAAAAATGCTCATTACTGGCTTGGCGCCTGTAGCACAGTGGTTATGGGGCCAGCCACATACACCAAGGCTGACAGGTTCAAACCCAGCCCAGGCCAGTTAAACAACGACAACTACAGCAAAAAATAGCTGGGTGTTGTGGTGGAGCCTGTAGTCCAAGCTACTTGGGAGGCTAAGGCAAGAGAATCACTTAAGTCCAAGCGTTTGAGGTTGCTGTGAGCTGTGACACCATGGCACTCTGACCAGGGCAATAGCTTGAGACTGTCTCAAAAAAATTAATTAATTAAAAAGAAAGGTAATAGGGTGGGATATATGTCCATATTAGCTTTTTAAAATCCCTGCAGAGTTATAAGAAACTAACAGCTGACCAGGTGCAGTGGTTCAGCACTCTTGCAGGCTAAGGTGGGTAGATTGCTTGAACTCAGGAGTTTGAGACCAGTCTGACCAAGTGTGGGACCCCATCTCTACTAAAATGGAAAATTATCCAGGTGTTGTAGCAAGTACCTGTAGTCCTAGCTACTCGGGAGACTAAGGCAGGAGATTTCCTGACCCCAGGAGTTTGAGGTTTCTGTGAGCTAGGCTAAGGCCACTGCACTCTAGCTGGGTGACAGAGTGAGATTCTGTCCAAAAAGAAAAAAAAGGCCAGGCGCAGTTGCTCACAGCTGTAATCCCTAGCACTCTGGAAGGCCAAGGTGGAGACTAGCCTGAGCAATTGTAGAAAAATTAGGCTCAGCACCCGTGGCATAGTGGTTACGGCGCCGGCCACATATATCGAGGCTGGTGGGTGGAGGCCCCACCCAGGGCCAGCTAAAACAACAATGACAACTACAATAAAGGGTAGCCAGGCGTTGTGGTGGGCACCTGTAGTCCCAGCTGCTTGGGAGGCTGAGACAGGAGGGTCACTTAAGCCCAAGAGTTTGAGGTTGCTGTGAGCTGTGATGCCACGGCATCTACCGAGAGTGACATGGTGAGACTCTGTCTCAAAAAACAGTAATAATAAAATAAAATAAGATAGAAAAATTAGCAACAATTCTCTATTTGGAAGTAGGGATGGCAGACAGGTCAGGGAAGGAGACTTCATTGGATGCCTTTTACACCTTTTGATTTTTAAGCCAATTTGGCTGTTATTTATTCAAAAATATTAAAAATTGTTTTCCAAAAAAGGGAAAAGTAGCTTCCTTTTTATTTTATTTATTTATTTATTTTGAGACAGAATCTCAGTGGCATCAACCTAGCTCACAGAAACCTCAAACTCCTGGGTTTCAGTGAGCCTCCTGAGTAGCTGGGACTGCAGGCACCAGCCACAAAGCCCAGCTGATTTTTCTAGCTTTAGTAGAGATGGAGTCTCACTCATTCAGGCTGGTCTCAAACTTCTGAGTTCAGGCAATCCTCCCAACTTGGCCTCCCACAATGCTAAAATTATAGGCATGAACCACCATGCCCAGCCAGAAAAGTTGCTTTAAAGTATATATATAGTCTCCTTAATATATAGAGCTTTGGGCTCGGTGCCTGTGGCTCAAGTGGCTAAGGCGCCAGCCACATATACCTAAGGTGGCAAGATTGAATCCAGCCCAGGCCCGCCAAACAACAATGACGGCTGCAACCAAAAAATAGTCGAGCGTGGTCCCAGCTACCTGGGAGGCTGAGGCAGGAGACTCACTTGAGCCCAGGAGTTGGAGGTTGCTGTGAGCTGTGATGCCACGACACTCTACCCAGGGGGACAGCTTGAGGCTCTGTCTCAAAAAAAAAGATAGAGAGCTTTGTAAAATAACTCTCAGAGAATTACTGTAATCACTGTCAAATATACAAAAACTGACATACTCTTTTACTTCCTTAGGCACTAAAAGAAGAAATCAAAGGTATGCATGGATTGAGGATATTTACCTCCATCCCCAAACACTGACCACGTCCTGGCTGTGTCGATGCTGCTACTTAAAAACTTGGATGAACTTGACTGACACCATTCTTCTATTGGCATTTGCCAAAAAATATATCTATTTTGTTCATAGACATTTCCATATTATAATTATAGAAGATATGTTATCTATTTAGATGTTAATTAAAGTTACTAGCCAACTAAAGCTTTTAAGAGTCATTAGTAATGCTTTATTTTGGAAGCAATGTCCTTGTACAAAGGGGGTCTCATCATTGAACAGTCTGTTCTCCTTCTACAGAGACAGGATGCAATGCCAGCTTTTTGTTCTGAGAAGAGATTTTTCTTTTTTTTTTTGAGACAGAGTCTCAATCTGTGGCCCTAGGTAGAATGCCATGGAGTCATAGCTCACAGCAACCTCCAACTCATGGGCTCAGCAATCTCCTTGAGCCCAAGGAGTTGGCCTCAGTTTTTCTATTTTTAGAAGAGATAGGAGTCTCTCTTTTGCTCAGGTTGGTCTCAAACTTGTGAGCTCACACTATCTACCTGCCTTGGCCTCCCAGAGTGCTAGGATTATAGGCATGAGCCACCGCACCTGGCCAAGAGATTCTTGTTTCTTCTTTATGAAACTGCTCTGGCTTGGTGTGCCTTTAGCTCAGTCGGGAGGGCACCGGCCACATACACCTAAGGTGGTGGGTTCGAACCCAGCCTGGGCCTGTTAAGCAACAATGACAACCACAACCAAAAAATAGTGGGTGTTGTGGCAGGTGCCTGTAGTCCTAGCTACTTGGGAGGCTGAGGCAAGAGAATTGCTTAAACCCATGAGTTTGAGGTTGCTGTGAGCTGTGATGCTATGGCACTCTACCAAGGGCAACAGCTTGAGACTCTGTCTCAAAACAATAAAAAAAGAAAGTGCTTTGGCCTATAATCTTAGCAAAAGACAAGAAGAGCACCTTAGTTTTATCACCTTCGCTTTTCCTCCAGATTTCTCACAAGAATAATCTTAGACCTCAGTTTCTCTCCTCTCTCTTTCCCCTTCCTCTTTCCCTTTCCCCTTCCCTTCCCTTCCCTTCTTTTTTGAGACAGATACTTATTCTGTTGCCCTAGCTAGAGTGGCTAGAATATATGGCAGCATCATAGCTCACTGCAATTTCAAACTCTTGGGCTCAGGTGATGTTCCTGCTGTAGCCTCTCAGAATGCTAGGATTTATAGGCATGAGCCACCCACACCCAGCTGCTCAATTTCTTACATTCTGGGATAGATTCAGGATTTAGGGGGGTGCCAGGATCTGAATCCCCTTTTTGTGTTTAAAGATCCTCCAGCCCCTGCGTCTAGGTAAGAGGCAGGACCCACCTCCCATGCTGGCAGCTAAAAAGAGCTGCTGCCCCACCTCCCTTGCACCTATGGCGCAGGCAGGTGACCGAGGCTCAGCCAACCAGATGGGTCTGCCCTGTTCTAGGGGAGCAAGTGACCGAGAAGCAGGGCAGCAGAGCATCCGTTCCTGCAGCCATGTTGTGTTGAAGCATCTGGTAGTCTGAGCAGCAGTAGTGACAGCAGCAGAGTCAGTGTCATAAGCTGGTCTCTGGAGTCCATAGTCATGTTACAATATCTAGCTGCACAGCATGATTTGGGCTCCAGCCACTGAGCCTTCCTTATTCCTGCCTGCCTTCAGAAACTGGTTGACCAGTGTTCTAGAAATTCTGTGATCACTCCCTTCTTTCACTAAATTCTTTCCTGTTCACATCAGCCAATGCCCCTGTCACTGCAGCCATGGGAGGGTGACCATCCACTCATACCTCAAACTCTTTGTCTTTCATGGAACTGAACACCAGGTAAGGTGTCACTGTCAGTTCTAAAGGTGCCTCCCTAGGAAATGAGTGTATATTGGTAGAACAACTTGGGTCCCTGACTTTTGGAGCAGTATAAATTTCAAATATCTATTCACACACTATACCCCCATTTTGTGATTTAAAAATATTCTCCTTCTACATAGCGCTTGGGAGGGATTGGTCCTGCCAAGACAGAGCTGCTTCTTAGATTTGATAGAATCTCTCAGTTCTGTTAGACCTGAGCAGACAGGATAACGCTAAACTACTTCTAAAACCCCGAGCCACCTCTGAAAGAACTGCCACGTTGACAGATAGCTTTTAGGTGGTGTGGTGAGTAAATACTTAGGACTAGACTCTCGGAGGCCAGCAAAAAGGCAGTGGTCAGTAAAAAGGAGAGACTGCAAAATTAGACACACGTCAATTGCTTATGTGGAAGCTGTCTACCTCTTAAAGGTGGGCTCGACATAGTGATCTGCTTCTAAAGAATAGAACAAAGTGTCAGCCATGGTGGCTCACACCTCTAGCACTCTGGGAGGCTGAGGCAGGTGGACTGCTTGAGCTCACAAGTTTGAGAGCAGCCTGAACAAGAGCAAGACCCCATCTCTACTAAAAATAGAAAAACTGAGGCAAGAGGATCACTTAAATCCAAGAGTTGGAGTTTACTGTCCCCAAGAGTTGGACTTTGTGGTGAGCCATGATGATGCCATGGCATTCTACCGAGGGGAACAGCTTGAGACTCTGTCTCCGAAAAAAAAAAAAGAATAGAACGAAGTAGAAATGATAGGCAGTTTCAGAGACTAGGTCATAAAAGGCTCTTGACTTCCTCTTGTGCTCTCCCTTGGATTCTTGCTCTGGGGGAAGGTAGCTGCCAGGTGGTGAAGACACTCAAGCTGCCTGTGGAGAAGGCCTTGTGGCCGGGCACAGTGGCTCATGCCTGTAATTCCAGCACTTGGGAGGCTGAGGTGGGTGGATTGACTGAGCTCACAGGTTCGAGACCATCCTGAGCCAAAGCAAGACCCCATCTCTAAAAATAGCCGAGTGTCGTGGTGGGCGCCTATAGTTCTAGCTACTTGGGAGGCTGAGGCAAGAGAATCACTTGAGCCTAAGAGTTAGAGGTTGTTGTGAGCTATGACACCATAGCACTCTACTGAGGGCAACAAAGTGAGACTCTGTCTCAAAAAAAAAAAAAGAGAAGACCTTGTGGTGAGAAACTGAAGCCTCCTACTAATGGTCAGCAAGGGATGGAAGCCTCTGCAAAGACAAGAGCAGTGTGAATCATCTTGGAAGTAGATCTTTCGGCCACAGTTAAGTTTCTTCAGAAAATTACAGCCCCAGCTGGCATCTTGACTGTAACTTGAGCCAGAATCACCCAAACGTGCCATTCCTCAAATTTCTGACCAATAATAAAACTGTAGGCTAAATACAAACGTTTGTTGTTTTTAGCTGCTTAGTTTGGGGTAAATGTTTATGCAGCAATAGGTATGGTGGTGCCTGTGGCTCAGTGAGTAGGACGCCGGGCCCCATATACCGAGGGTGGCGGGTTCAAACTTGGCTCCAGCCAAATTACAACAAAAAAAAAAGCCAGGCATTATGGTGGGCGCCTGTAGTCCCAGCTACTCGGGAGGCTGAGGCAGGAGAATCACCTAGGCCCAGGAGTTGGAGGTTCCCGTGAGCAGTGTGACACCACGGCACTCTACTGAGGATGATAAAGTAAGACTCTGTCTCTACAAAAAAAAAAAAAAGAAAAAGAAAAAGAAAACTAGCGTATGTTGGTGCATTACTGCAAGGACATTGGAGTCTCCCATATATTGAAGGAAGGGTTGAAAGGCCAAACTGCAGAAAGGACAGGGGGACAGCTGAGTGTCAGGAACAACAGTGACACCAGGTCTTCTCCTCATCTCCTGTTTGTCTCTGCAGCTCTGCTTTATTATCTCTCCTCCAGACTGGCATCCATCATAAAGTGGTGACTTGATAATTTTTTTTTCACAGTTTTTGGCTGGGGCTGGGTTTGAACCTGCCACCTCCAGCATATGGGACTGGCACCCTACCCTTTTGAGTCACAGGCGCTGCTCCCATGCTGTTAATTTTTTAATCTTTTTATTTATTTGTTAATTTATCTGAAGATAGGGTCTCACTTTGTAACCAAGGCTAGAGTACAGTGGCATCATCACAGCTCACAGCAACCTCAAACTCTTGGGCTCAAATGACCCTCCTGCCTCAGCCTCCTGAGCAGCTGGGACTACAAGTACCTGCCACCATGACCAGCTAAATTTTTCCATTTTTTATAGAGACAAGGTCTTGCTCAGGCTGTATTTTTTTTTAATTTCTTTATTTACTAATCTTTTTTGTATTGTTTCAATTTTAGTTTATGTGCTGCTAAGAGAGCAACTTTTATTTCTTAAGAGATGGGGTCTTACTATGTTGTCTAGGCTGATGTCAAACTCTTGGTCTTAAGTAATCTTTTTGCCCTGCCTCCCAAGTAGCTGGGATTACAGGCATGAGCCACCATGCCCAGCCATTTTTATGCCTTAATGTCCAGGCTAGAAGAAGGGCAGACTTTCCCTCCAGGTTCCAGGGAAGGCCTCTGTTTAGCTCATCTTGAATCAGGAGCCACTCTGGATTAATCAGTGGAGTCCAGGAGGCATGTAAAATGGCAGCCTCTCACTGGACTCTGGTTTGGAGTGGAGGGAGTAGGAGCTCCCAAAAGAAGTAGAGGGTTCTGTTCTCCAAAGGGTGGGGGGCAGATGTTCTTAACTGAAAGAGAATTTATGTCTTAGTGGACAAGGCCGCCTAAGGCCACCAGGGGATAGTTTTGGGCCGTGAAATGTGCAATCCTACCACTTTCCAAATGGCTGCTCCTAATCTAGCAACAAGGAACATCCCCACCCCAGTTGTTCTTCCTCTAAAATTAAAAGGACAGTTGGGAGAGGCATCACTGGGTTTCTTTTGAATTGACTAGAAAAGAAGAAATTATTTAATCCCAGTGGCCAGAGTTAACATTGCATCTGATATAGCCAACTCCTAGCTTTGTGACTAAGTGCTACTTTTGTAAACTGCTGAGTTAAGATGAAATGTTTTGTGAGCTAAGTGTCCTTTTAAAAACAAGTGTACAGTTTTCCAGTGGAAAATCCAAAATACTATGAGGTGGAGGCTTGCTAACTGGGCAAGTCAGTCTGGGGAAAACTGCCTGGCCCACGCCCCGCCCTCCTCGCATAGTTTTATTTCTGGGTTCCTGACATGCCCCCTTGGGCCAGATTAGACCACCCAAGTGAGCAGCCTATGGGGGGACTGGATGGCCTGGCTGGCAACCTGGGGGAGGATGTAGGGCTACAATGCCCCACCCAGACCAGACACAGACAGGGGTAAGGAGCCAATGCTTCCAATTTCCCTTCTTGGGAATCCAAAGAGAGAAGGGTGAGTAACCCAAGGACAGCCAGTCCACAGGGTAGCTGATGGCTGGTGGAATAAATCTGGGAAGCCAAACTGGGGAATACAGGGAGAATTGACTGGGTATAGAGAAGCTAAGTGAAAAAAATGGACTGAGAAATGTCATGAATGACAAGAACGAGTTAACAGCAAGCAAATACTATGAAATAAAGGAGAAATGTGTACAGTGGTCCTCAGTCTGGCTGCAAATTAGAACCACCTCGGGTACTTAGAAATACTCCTCCTGGGCCTAAGGCAAGATTGGGCTTGTTCTGCTTGCTGCAGCCCCCCTCTCACTCCACTCCCTTTTCCCTCCCTGGAGCTACTGTATATCCATTAATTTACCTGCTGGTCTCCATTCCCTACCTATTTGGGGCAACCTATTCCCCAAACCCCTAAATCCACAAGGTCAACAGCAGGAGAGCTCCCAGGCAGCCAGAGCCAGTGTAGGGCCAACCTAACCTGTGCATAGGCAATACCTGCCCTGGGAAATGATTGGTAGTATTGGTCATTTAATCCCTGATCAGAAAGCAGCCTGGTAAGCCTGTGGTCCCACTGAAAGGGTGGCATTGCTAAAATAATAGAAGAAAAATATCTAACCCCCAATCTCTCACTAAACGTTAAGATCAATCCTTTGAGCTCATGTTTATTTCTGTTATTTTAGCAAGACCATGATGTCACTCACGGGCCAGATTCCAACCACAGGGAGGACCAGAACACAGAGAAGTTAAGGTAGGGGGATGGGACAGGATTGGGCTTCCAGCCACTGCTGAGGAGTGAATTCCACTCTGTGCTTTCCTGGTACAACTCCATAAGAAACTCATTGATGGCTTAGTCAGCAAGAGAAAGCCCAACCCATACCACCTGCCTTCTCACACCTTCTACTCTGCTGGAGTGGCTAGAACTCCACTCTGATGAATGACCCCAACTTTTGTATTTGCATTAATGCTTAAAAAGCTCTCAGAATTCAGCTAAGAGTCAATGCTGTCATTAGGGGCCTCACTTCAGGGAGTTGGTATCATCTCTTAGCTTATGGTAAGTTACTCTGTGACCATGAATTTAAAAAAGTGTTTATATAAATTTTTTTAGGAAAAGATGTTTATTAGAGAGGCAGATGAGAGGGTACCACTAAAAGATGCTACACAGATTATTTTCTTTTACAATAAGATTAGAAAGAAGACATCATACTGACCATAGTCAAACAAAACTTAGTGAGAACTCCATTGTCTATTCAGTGAACAGCCAGCAGGGAATTTTAGCTGGACCTCCTCTGAAGTTATAAAAACAAAAAGGTCACTGGGGAGCAGACAAAACAATTAAAAATATATAAAAGTAAAAAGCTAAAAGAGCTGGTGTTCAAATAATGCCTTTAGTTTTTAAAAAATAATTGCCTTTGTTGTTTTAGAACAGTTTTAAATTTACAGAAGCATTTTGAAGACAGTAGTTCCCATATACCCAACACAGTTTCCCTGATTATTAATATCTTTTTTTTTTTTTTGAGACAGAGTCTCAAGCTATCCCCCTGGGTAGAGTGCTGTGGCATCACAGCTCACAGCAACCTCCAACTCCTGGGCTCAAGCGAGTCTCCTGCCTCTGCCTCCCAAGTAGCTGGGACCACAGGTACCCGCCACAATGCCTGGCCATTTTTTGGTTGCAGCCATCATTGTTGTTTGGCTGGCCCGGGCTGGATTCGAACCCACCACCTTAGGTGTATGTGGCTGGCGCCCTAGCCGATTGAGCCACAGGCTCCAAGCCCTGATTATTAACATCTTACATTAGTCTGGTTCATTTGTTATAATTAATGAGCCAATAATACTACATTATTATTAATGAAAACCCATCATTTATTCAGATTTCCTTAGGCTTTCCCGAATGTCTTTTTAAAAAAAAAAAAAAAAAAAAGGACAGGGTCTCATTTTATTGCTCAGGCTAGAGTGTAGTGATGTCATTACTCACTGCAACCTAAATCTTCTGGGCTCAAGCAATCCTCCTGCCTCAGCCTCCCAAGTAACTGGGACTACAGATGCCCACCACATCCAGCTCATTTTTTTATTTTTGGTAGAGATGGGGGTTATCATTCTTGCTCAGGCTAGTCTCAAACTCTTGGCCTAAATTAATACTCCCTCCTCAGCCCTGCAAATTACTGGGATTATATGCCTAAGCCAGTGCAGGTGGCCCCTAATATCTTTCCTAGGTATCCCCTTCACAACACATTACATTTGGCCATCATATCTCTTTGGCTCCTTCTGATAGTGGCAGTTTCTCTGATTTTTCTTGTTTCTGGCAAGTCTTTAGTATTTTCATAGCAGGCTATACAAATATATTCTATGGGGGAACTGTGGGTGTGCATGACAGAAAGCAAGTTTGTTTATTTATTTATTTATTTAGACAGAGTTTCACTCGTGGCCCTCAGTAGAGTGCTCTGGCATCAAAGCTCACAGCAACCTCAAACTCTTGGGCTTAAGTGATTCTCCTGTCATAGCCTCCCGAGTAGCTGGGAATGTATGTGCCTGCCACAACACACGGCATTTTTAAAGACAGGGTCTCACTCTCACTCAGTCTAGTCTCAAACTCCTGAGCTCAGGCAATCCACCTGCCTCAGCCTCCCAGAGGGCTGGGATTACAGGTGTGAGCCACTGCGCCCAGCCTTCGAAAGCAAATTTAAAAACAAAACCAAAACCACAGAAGAAAAAAGTCACAATCAGTTGACCAGTTGAAAGTTGCTCTATTCCAAACATTTTGGGAGACATTAAATGATCACATTTTCAACACCACACCAGAAAAGTGCACTGGGATTATTAAAAATAAAACAACTGCCTTGATATATGGACATCAGGAAGCAGTAGATTGCCCAAAGAGGATGGGTTTAAAGAGGACATTGTCAGAGGTGAGGTTGGTAGACTAATACATGTGGTTAGGGAGAAAAGTCTTCTACATGTGTATTACTAACCTATAAGTGTATCTCTAAAATAAAGGAAGGAAGCACAGATTTTTCCTTCTTTAATCTGACAGAGAACTCTTAGAAGAAAATAAAAACTACTTTGGGTAGAAACAGAAATTCCTGAGGCTTTGGGAAACCTTTATCACTTTTTAGAATACTTCAGGCACTGAATAGAAGACCCGAGACTAGAAAATACCTTTGCTTGTCTAGTTACCATCATATGTCTTCATCTGTTTGTTCTCAGAGCTGAGGCACAGGATTTAAATAATCATAAATTCATGTACCTCGAACTCTTGGGCTCAAGAGTTTCCCATGCTCTGTACACCCCAAATGAACTTTTTTTTTTTTTTTTTTACAAAGTCTCACTATGTCACCCTTGGTAGAGTGCCATGGCATCACAGCTCACAGCAACCTCTAACTCCTGGGCTCAAGCAATTCTCCTGCCTCTGCCTCCCAAGTAGCTGGGACTACAGGAGCCCGACACAATGCCTGGCTATTTTTTGGTTGCAGGTATCATTATTGTTTGGCGGGCCCAGGCTGGATTTGAACCTGCCAGCTCTGGTGTATGTGGCTGGCGCCCTAGCCACTGAGCTATAGGCGCCAAGACCAAATGAGCTATTTTCTACATCAAATTGTACAACTGTAAAGAAAAACTTCACAGAAGTTTTTAAGCTAATGGCAATTTGCCATTTTAGCCTTTTTTGGTGTTTAGTTTGCTTTCCTGGGTAGTTGGTCTGGAAATGAGTCCATTGTCTGATAAGATGGTCAAATTAAAGCATCTCCAGTCTCCCATTCACTTCCTTAAATGCCTAAAGTGGGTAATCTGCTCGTGCTAAAAGAATAGGAGAGCATTTGTGGTTCATTAGAACCAACTTCCGTGGACTCCTGGTGGGCTGATTTTCTTCCTACAATACTTAAGAAACAAGACTAATAGCCTTATCAACGTCAAGTCAGTAAAGGCATTAATAGTTCAACACATTTTAATTACAAACTGTAAAAACCTATATAGTTGCAAATCAGCCTGTCATGAAAGGTTAACTCACTGCTAGAACCTTGAAATAGGGCCATTCAGAGGAACAAGCATGAATCCCCCTGCCAGCTCCTGATCCCCTGATTTGAGTTTATGAAAAGAGCCCATAATGGAGCGGCAAGAAGCTGACTTTCCTAAGACTAAGCCTCAATCTGACACTTTCCTTCTGACCCATTTATAGCTGGTTCTCTGAGATCTCTGCTTAGATCCTCATTACTGGGTCATTCAATACTGGCTATGGTAGCTGCCTATGCATATGGCCGACTTCACTATCCTTCCACCTGCTTCAGTGCCAATTTAAGAATGCAAATTTCCATGTGGCCAGATTTCTTTGTTGTTGTTGTTGTTGTTGTTGAAGTTTGGCCAGGGCCGGGTTTGAACCTGCCACCCTCAGTATATGGGGCTGGCGCCCTACTCACTGAGCCACAGGTGCTGCCCTTTTTTTTTTTTTTTTTTTGCAGTTTTTGGCCAGGGTCGGGTTTAAACCCACCACCTTCCCACCTCTGGTACATGGGGCTGGGGCCCTACTCCTTTGAGCCACAGGTGCCACCCAAACAAGCACTCTTTTTGTATAAGCTTCTCTTTTTGCCTTTAAAACAGCTGATCTATCATGTCAGTCTGGTTTGGGGGCGGGGGACATCAGTTGGTATCATATGTAAAAATCAGCAGGTTAATTGACCAAACCTTCCCAGAATTCAGCTGGCTCTTGGGATCAAATACATATGACAGGATGATCATGACAAAAACAATGATCTTAACCACCTTTCAGAAAGATAGAAAATTGCAGTACCTACTTCTGTACTCAAAAAGGGTGAGATTTTTATTTTGTTTGTGATTTCCTCTAAGTGAGAAATGGCAGAATTTAACAAACTAGCATAGTTCGATTGATTAAACTACAAAATACAACATTCTGGCCAGCAGATAAAGCTGGCACACCTGTAATCCTAGTACTCTGGGAGGCCAAGGCGGGTAGATCTCCTGAGCTCAGGAGTGGGAAACCAGCCAGAGCAAAGTGAGATCCTGACTCCACTAAAAATAGAAAAACTAGCCAGGTGTTGTGGTGGGCTCCTGTAGTACCAGCTATTTGGGAGGCAGAGGCAAGAGGATCACACGAGCCCAAGAGACTGAGGTTGCTGTGAGCTATGATTCCACAGTACTCTACACAGGGCACCAAAGTGAGACTCTGTCTCCAAAAGAAAACATTCTAATACACTTCAATTTATGGCAGGGCTGAAGTCTTCTGCACCCCCATGATGCCATACTTCTTGACTCAGAAGGAATCGTTAGAAGTTAGAATCCAACTTTTTTGTTATTTATAGCTGCTGCCAAAAGAAGAAAAGTTTATCTGGTTTCAAATGACACAGTAGTAAATTAGCAGTTGGCAGCTTTCCATGTAAAACTTCATGTCAGCACAAGAAACTTGACTAGAGGCAAAACTAGCCAAGGAAAATTCAAGCATACAATGCCTATAAGTCCACTGTGGGGCTGTCCAAAACCTCATGCTATATCACGATGCTATCTACCCAACCATTACTTTGAAGAACTGCCTGTAACAGTCACTATTGTGTGGAGAAAAACACCACAATTTTTCTTTTTGGAGACAGAGTCTCACTTTGTCCCCCAGTAGAGAGCCCTGGCGTCACAGCTAACAGCAACCTCTCACTCTTGAGCTCAAGCGATTCTCTTGCCTCGCCTCCCAACTAGTTGGGACTACAGGTGCCCATCACAATGCCTGGCTATTATTATTATTATTATTATTATTAGAGATAGGGGTCTCACTGTAGCTCAGGCTGGTATTAAACTCATGAGCTCAGGTGATCCACCCATCTTGGCCTCCAAAAATGCTGGGATTACATATGTGAGTCACCAGGCCAGACGAAACTCCACAATTTTTAAAAATGTGATATTAAATATACATCTTAAGACGTGTGGCTTTTTTTTTTCCAAATCAATTTTGACAATGTAGGGACTTAACTGTTTTCATCTTTATTTATCCAAATGCAGATTCTCCCATCACTTTTTTTTTTTTTTTTGGAGACAGAGCCTCAAGCTGTTGCTCTGGGTAGAGTGCCATGGAATCATAGCTCACAGCAACCTCCAACTCCTGGGCTCAAGCAATTCTCCTGCCTCCACCTCCCAAGTAGCTGGAATTATAGGTGCCCATCACAATGCCCGGCTATTTTTTGGTTGCAGCTGTCATTGTTGTTTGGCAGGCCCAGGCTGGATTCAAACCCGCCAGCTCAGGTGTATGTGGCTAGTGCCTTAGCGGCTTGAGCCACAGGCACCGAGCCTCTCCCATCACTTTTGTTTTCCTCTATAACATAACAATGTCTCTGCCTCAACTACAGAAATGCTTCCTTCATGCTGACCTTCAAACATGTAGACAGCTTTCCAAGTCCCCATGGCAGGAAGGGATTCTTTGTCATCAAATTCATTACCAAAATTCAGGGCCTGGAACTCCTAACCTCACCCTCTCAACTGGCTCCTCTGTATATGTGCAACCTGAGTCCTCCTAGTCCTGTGCAAAGGTCTTTTGAGACTTGAGTTTTTGTACATTCTGCTCCTGTCAGGCCTGTTCACTTGGTAGTGGTAGCTACTTCAACTTCAGACAACCAGACTTCAAATTTCTGGGTCTCAAGTCATGGTTTCTTTACATTTTTGTCCAAATTTAGTTAATTTGTGACACAAACTGGCTGGGTCTCCTATTTGAGGATTCTTTATGTAGATGTTTTTCATTTTTGTTATGCCATCTCTTTGATCCATCTCTATTTGGATTCATTTAACTCCTTGATTATCCTTTGCTGCTTTTTCCTTCTCTATTGAGGTGGGAGATCTCTGAAATCCTCTGGTGTCCCACCCCACACTTCAGACTTTTAAAGCAGCCCATGTAGGTTTTGAGAATCATGAACTCATTGAAATAAGCAGTTCCTTTTGCTGCTTGGGAAACTTATTTATTATTTATTTTTATGAACAGCCACAACCTTCCTTTGGATTTGTTACCACAATTGACCCCTGATTTACCTTCTCCTTAGAAATGTGAAGGAATATTTGCATGGGCTGCATTAGCTGAGTGCAATCCTCAGATGCTTCCAGGAGGCTCAAACCCTGACTTGAAAGTTTACACTTTCACAATGTGCAGGACTATGGAGACAAACCTGATAGAAGTGTTTTTTTGGTTGTTGTTTGTTTTTGAGACAGGGTCTCAAGCTGTCGCCATTGGTAGAGTGCCGTGGCATTACAACTCACAGCAACCTCAAACTCTTGGGCTTAAGCATTTCTCTTGTTTCCGCCTCCCAAGTAGTTGAGACTACAGGCACCGGCCACAACACCCAGCTATTTTTTTGTTGTAGTTGTCATTGTTGTTTAGCAGGCTGGGGCCGGTTTGAACCCACCAGCCCCAATGCACGTGGCCGGAGCCCTAACCACTGAGCTAGGGGCACCGAGGCAGCAATTTTAATGAAGTAAAAGACACCTGAGTGAGATCGCAGAAAGGCTGACAAAACATAGCAGTTTTGAGAAAATGATGCTGACATACATGTTTTTAAAAGTAGATGATGAAAAAGGCACTCTAGCAAGCTCAAAAAGTCACTAACCCAGAAGACACAAAAGATTACTCATTAACTCTTCATGATTGTTGACCATGAGCTGCATGCATATTACCATCCTCATATTTCCAACATCTTTCAGAAAACACAAGGGGGGAGGAGAGTAGGACAGTGAGAACTTGAGAATCAGTGAAGACCTGTGTATAGGTTGCTCAGTTAGTGACATCAGTGGAGAATATTGGGCGAGAACGATAAAGACAGTAGAGACAATCATCCGAAAAATGAAAATTGAAATGAAAGGGCGATCTCTTCTGCTCTGGGTCTTGAACGTGGTCTGTAACTCCACAGTGATCTAGAAGTTCGAGTTCTCAAAGAAGGTAACTTCGCGGGGCCTAGCGTTATCGCTCATCTGGTTGACAGCGGGGGAAGGGAAGCTTCACAATGTGTACATCTGCGTTTTGCCTTCTAACAGTTCTTTTCAGGTTGGTATTTCTTCAAGGATTCCTGCGTTGCTCTGCATAGCTGAGGTCAATCTCGGTAGTTTTCTTGACAGAAGTGACGAATGTCTCAAGAATATCAATTTCCCGCTGTGTTTTTCTAAGTTGTCTAACTGATTTTCAGCTCTGGGTGCAAAGGCAGGCAAGGTGATACACTGGTCCCCATCCGGCCACGCCTACCTAACTCACCGCTCCGCCCCTTTGTGGCTCCCGTGGCTCCTCCTCCCCAGAGTGGCCTGAGGGAGCCGCTAGGCTCCTGCCGCAGCGCCGCCCAGCCGGCGCCCTCTGCGCCCTAATGCGCGATCACCCAGGCCCCACGGGTCCTGCAGCGCACACACGCATCCCTCCACGGCAGGAGCGCACAGCGCGGGCGGCCGGTCGGGACCGGGACGACGCAGGGTCCTAAAACCGCCTGACGACGGCCCGGGACCCCGGCAGACAGTCTCGCCGAGAGGTCGCCCCCTGGCGCCGCGGAGGTCTTCGGCGGGGTCCGGTTCGCGGCGACCGGAGGAGGAGCCTGGAGCCCGGCCCCATTAGAGAGAAGAGGCGGCCCATCCATGTGCCTGCGCTCCTGTAATAACAGAGGCCCGAGGCCTTTAGTGGGCCTTCCCTGCAGACACCTCAGGCCTGACCTCCTTCTACTTCTTTATTCCCTCTCGACCTCCCCTGAACCAAATTGTATCCTCCCCACCTCCTCACCCTCTTCCTGGTAGAAGTAGACCAAACACATGCAAGGCATGTCACAAAATAAATGTAAAGTCAAGGTCCAGCATGAATTTGAGTACCATGATCAGAGAATTCACTTCAAAGATACAGTAGTATGAACTTTTATATTTAAATTGTTAACCAAAATGTTAAAATTAGAAAGTGGTGTGCAGACAGTGCCTCAGAAGTATCAGATGTAGCTGACTTGGAGTGGGGGGAAGTTGTGTGTCGTGGGGTATGGGAAGACAGGCTCTCACTATGTTTCCTAGGCTGGCCTTGAACTCCTGGGCTCAAGTAATCCTGGCTCCTCATCCTCCAGAGCAGCTGGGATTGCAGGCAGGAGCTACCGAACCCTGCTCCGTGGTCTTAATGCTACACATTGGCCATATGAAACAAATGCTCATGATTTACAAGGTATATTTAATGATATCATTAACCTCAATTCAGGAAGGATATTTTTCAGTTAAACATTGTAGAAGGAACTTTGTTCTAAGGATTCATAACTTGAATGGAAGTTAAGAACTCTTTGTTATTACCCCCAAATAGTTGCCAGGCTATAGCTATCTTTTATTTGTTTAAAACTTTAGCTTCTGGCTTGGTGCCTGTAGCTCAAGTGGCTAAGGCGCCAGCCACATACACCAGAGTTTGTGGGTTCGAATCCAGCCCGGGCCTGCCAAACAACAATGACAACTACAACCAAAAAATAGCCGGGCATCGTGGCAGGTGTCTGTAGTCCCAGCTACTGGAAGCTGAGGCAAGAGAATGGCGTAAGCCCAGCACTTGATGCCACAGCACTCTACCCAGGGCAACAGCTTGAGGTTCTGTCTCAAAAACAAACAAACAAACAAAAAAAACTTTAGCTTCCTCAAAAACCTAGAAGAACAAATATAGCAATAACAAAAAAAAAAAAAGGAAATAATAAGCATAAAAGTATAAATTAATGAGATCAAAACCAAAAGATACTAGAAATAATAAATCAAAATGCTGGTTGTTTGAGAAAAATTAAGAAAACAATAGGTGAACTGATTAAGAAAAAAGGAAGAAAGACAAAAATACTAAAGAAGTGGCAAAATGCAACAACCATTGGAAGAGGAATTTTTTTTTTTTTTTTGAGACGGAGCCTCAAGCTATCCCCCTGGGTAGAGTGCCATGGCATCACAGCTCATAGCAACCTCCAACTCCTGGGCTCAAGCGAGTCTCCTGCCTCCGCCTCCGAAGTAGCTGGAACCACAGGCACTGGCCACAACGCCTGGCCATTTTTTGGTTGCAGCCATCATTGTTGTTTGGTGGGCCCAGGCTGGGGATTCGAACCCGCCACCTTAGGTGTACGTGGCTGGCGCCTTAGCCGATTGAGCCACAGGCGCCGGGCCAAAATGAGTAA
>CAUYQV010148798.1:0-10714 GCA_963574575.1 Galagoides demidoff
TAGGGGGTCTGTTTTTATTTCATCTTTACCATTTCTGATTGATGAGATTAGAGATTTTACTCTTTTTTTCTTGGTTAGGTTGGTCAAAGGTTTATCTATTTTATTAAGCTTTTCAAAAAACCAACTTTTTGATTTATTGATCCTAAGCAACATATTAACAAGTTGAATAATAAATGTTTAAGGAATGTACTTTGGTCAAAATTAAATCCAATTTATGTGAGAATTAGTCACTGTTTTCTTTTCTTTTCTTTTTTTCTTCTTTTCCTTTCCCTCACCCCCTCCCTCCTTCTCTGTCTGCTCTCCCCTTCCCCCATGCCCCACCATGTCATTACTTGTCATTAATTGTACTCACATCAGAGTTGAATACATAGGATTCATACTTCTCCATTCCTGTGATGCTTCACTAAGAATAATGTGTTCCACCTCCATCCAGGTTAGTATAAATGCTGCAAAATCTCCATTTTTTAATGGCTGAATAATATCCCGTGGTATACATATACCATAGCTTGCCAGTCCATTCCTGGGTTGAAGGGCATTTAGGCTGTTTCCACATTTTAGCAATTGTAAATTGAGCTACAATGAACAGTCTAGTACAAGCATCTTTATAATTAAAGTTCTTTTTTCCTTCAATAGATGCCCAGTAATGGGATTGCAGGATCAAATGGGAGGTCTAGGTTGAGTTCTTTGCGGTTTCTCCATACTTCCTTCCAAAAAGGTTGTATTAGTTTGCAGTCCCACCAGCATTGTAAAAGTGTTCCTTTCTCTCCACACCCATCCAGCATCTGCAGTTTTGAGATTTTGTGATATGGGCCATTCTTGCTGGAGTTAGATGGTATCTCAGGGTGGTTTTAATTTGCATTTCTCTAATAATTAGGGATGATGACCATTTTTTTTTTTTATTGAATGGTAACTATGTACATTAATACACTTCTGGGGTACAGTGTGGGGTTTTCACATGCAATCCGAAATAATGATGACCATTTTTTCATGTGTTTGTTAGCTATTATCTTTCTTCTTTAGAGAAGGTTCTGTTCATCTCTCTTTCCGGTTGATGTATGGGATTGTTGGTTTTTTTTCTTGTGGATTAATCTTTTGTCTGATTCAAAATATGCAAATATCCTTGCTCATTGAGTAGGTTGTCTATTTACTTTGCTTGTTTTCTCCTTGGCTGTACAGAAGCTTTTCAGTTTAATTAAATCCCATTTGTTTATTATTACTGTTGTTGCTATTGCCATGACAGTCTTCCTCATAAAGTCTTCTCCCAGGCTGATATCTTCCAGTGTTTTTCCTATTCTTTCTTTGAGGATTTTTATCATTTCATACCTTAAATTTAACTCCTTTACCCATGTTGAATCAATTTTTGTGAGTGTAGAAAGGTGCGGGTCCAGTTTCAGTCTTTTACATATAGATGTCCAGTTCTCCCAGCACCATTTATTGAATAAGGAGTCTTTCCCCCAGTGGACATTGTTGTTTGGTTTATTGAAGATTAGGTGGTTGTAAGTTGTTGGTTTCATTTCCTGGTTTTCTATTTGATTCCGCCCCTTTGTTTAAATATCCTGTTGTTTATTCACTGGGGGCAATAAAAAGCAAATTACCATGCAGGCTTTACATTTTTCTTTCCTTTATTTTTCGCAGGAGTCAAGTTAAAATATAAATTGTTTTAGGTGTCTTTTTGTTTTGAGTCTCAGAGATCTAAAGGCATTTTCCTCTGACAGCACTCTAAATCTGTAGTTGGTATTTAAAATTATTTCTGGAATCACCTAAAATTATTTCTGGGATCAACTATTATTTATAGTTATCTCTCTTCCCCAAACCTCTTAGAAAGTTTAATAACGTATAGGGTTTATAAATGGTTTTTGGCCTTTTTTTCAGATTTACTTTAAATAAGCAGCAACTTTAGAAATGCCACTCATGGTAGGCTGCTGCTCTTCTACTGAAAGAGAGCCGGACTTGATGCAGGAACCCCCAAGTCAGCCATCTGAGCTTTCAGTTTTATAAAACAAATGTCTTTTGTGGAAATTTTTCCAGTAAAGAATACAATTAAATAAACTGCATGCAAACTTGCATTTCACCTCTTTTTAGTGTGTCTGTAAATGCTTATTGACCTGGTTAAAAAAATAGAGAAAATGTCATTAAAAAATTTCATTCTTTACTTCTTTTAATACTACAGATTTTCTTTTGCATTTCATTAATTTTGTTCAAAAAAGGGACAAATACAGGAAGACTTCAGAGAGTGATTTTAGTTGCAGGCAAGTCCTTTTTTTAAAAAAAAAGAAGAAGAAAGAAAGAAAATTACGGGCACTTTTACTCAGAGACCAGATGACAGAGCCCTCCCACTCAGGTGTGGTCTGTGGCCTGGTGCATCCTGGGCTTCCCAGGCAGCTGTGCCTGCTGAAGACTCAGCCCTCCTGGTAGAGAATGAGGCCCGTCCCAGCATGGCCAACCTCTCAGGGCCTCTCAGGAAGTGGTCTCAGAGCTTGGTCTTTGGACCTCGTTGGACAGACCTGCAGAATTTTCTGCTGTGATCCAGTAAGGGTTAATTGAGTGTAATTGAGAACGTTTGTCAGTCATATTGTATTGCAAGGTAAGTGAGAACAAGTTAAGCATAAAGGTTGAGCACTTCATATAATTGACTGTAATTAGACTTATTTTAACACAACCAAGGCAAAGTTTACTTCTCATTCTGTCTTTCCATGTCAAACATGCCCATATTACAACATCTTCTGATTCCTTCTAGAATTTATTTCTCAATTTATATGTTTACTCACTAAGTCATAAGCCAAAGGCTGACTTACAGCCTGATCTCCTAGAGCCAAGGACTTAGGGAGTCTGAAATTTGTAATTTGTCTGTCCAATGAGTGGGCTGACTAGGAATGATGAAAGTAGTTCTGTCTTTGTCACCACACGCCAGCCACACTGGGAGGGGCAAGGTGAGAGAGCCCTGCTGCCATGCAGCCTGGGCTTTGAGGTCCTTGCTGTCTGCAGCCCCTATAGCTAATATGGAGCAAGGCAGCTGTCACACCCCAGGACAGAAAGGTCTGCAGACCCATCGCTCAAGGCTGTGAGAGGGGGTTAGTCTGACTGTAGCAGAGAATGTGTAGGTGGCTGTAATTCATTGCTCATCACTCCTCTCTGAGTTCTGGGTCACCCCACCACCACCCTGTAAGCTGCCTTCTCGGACCTCTTCAAGCCCACTTTCCTGCCATTGCTGATGCAACAAATGATAGGACAGTCTCACTTAAGAGTAGGTGTAACCCCATTTCAGTGATCTGAGAACTTTTTCCTTCCCTTTAACTTTTCTTTAGGCATCATATTTTAAGGGCCAGTGATCTATCATTTTACAAACAAATCATGGAAAAATGGAAAAATGAGTTTGACAATTTTTGTCACCTGACAGCCATCATGAAACTTCTAAGGGAAAATGGTACTGAGGGAGTAATGAGCATTTTAAAAATTATAAAGATAGAAGAAAAAAGAAAAAACTCTCAGAGAACTTAGCCAACTTTAGTCAGTTTTAAATAGGAAGCCCAAAATAAATAAGTGATAAATTTAAAAATGTTATTCACATCAGGATATGCCAGCTTTTTTCACATTAGGAAGCTATTTGCTTATGTTTGGTCAAAAGCTGCTACTTAGTAAATAAGCATTTAAAAGAAAAACATCCATAATATGGTATAACATGTTTTAAAAACACAACCTTCTAAGTTTGCCTCTAAAACCTTACTGGGAACATAACTTTTTATTGAATCCCATGAGAAGTATGAACACAAATTCAGTGGCTAATTATCCTTCAGTTTCTGTAGAGGGTAGCTCTAAGCCTTTTCAGCCAACTTAACTAATTAGTTGTACAATCTTTCATTACAAGGTAATTTAAATGTATTTTCTAAACCAGAGAGGAGTTTATGCACACATTCAAATGGTTCAAATTCACTATTAGAAACTGCGGACACGCTGAACATAGCCACAGTTTGGTAGTAAGGTTAACCCAGGTTCCTGTTTGCCTCTGCAACTAACATAGCATGACCCTGGGTGATTTATTTCAGGAAATTCTAGGGTGCTTTTGTCTGTTTCAGGGCCTGTCTCTTGAGCTGGAGATGAATTAACTGTAATCCTGGCCACTGCTCTCCAGGGATTTAGTCTAGTACAGTGGTTCTCACACGTTCCACTGTGTGCCAAGAGCTCCCGGAGGGCCTGTTGTGGTGATGCAGAGTGCTGGGTTTCTTCCTAGAGCTTCTAATTTAGCAGATCTGGGCTGGGCAGATAATTTGCATTTCTAACAAATTCCCAGATGATGCTGATGCTGCTGATTTGGGAATTACAATTTGAGAACCACTGATCTGATAGCTTAGCTGACACATCAGTAAACACAATTCAAAGATTAAATGCTGTGAAATAAGTGTAGGCATCATGCTGTGGGAAACAGGGTGGTGAAGTAGGGCAAAGGGTAAATGAACCAGGGGAGGTTGGAGAAGGCCTAATGGAAGAGAGGGAGGTAGGTGGGGTCTTGAGGAGTGGGGGGGGGGGCATTTGGGAGTACAGCTTCCTGGAGCTGTAGAAGGTCTGTGGGAGTAGGGTGTGGCCTAGCATATGGAGCCTATAGGGTTGGTGGGGACAAGGAACAATCAGGAAAGATATGAGAGAGCTGGAAAGTTAAATTAACATTTTATTGATTTTAGGACCTTGGTAGTAAGGGAAGAACATGATCAGAGCTGTGCTTAAGAAAGGCAGGCCTGGGTTTGTGGTGGATGGCAGGGAAGGGGAAGGGTGATTTCAGGAATTACTAGGGCCACAATCCAGAGCAGGGCAGGCTGCAGAACGGCAGTGAGGTGGGAAGGTGCTGCCGTATGATGTGTCTGCAGCAGAAACCACAGATTTGGTGGTTGATTGGTTCCTGAGGAGGAGGGAGAGGAAGGACCCAGGGGGACTGAGGGTTTAGAATCTGCATTGTTGGGGGAAGAGTGCGTGGTGGCCAGATCCCTCGGGGAAATAGGTTTCTTCAGAAGGAGCCTGAACCAGGTGCTCTCAAAGGTTTTTTTTGGTATGATTGTAATCAGTGGTTTGAGGTTTGTTGGTTGTCTGAAATAGGACAGGATACAGTTGTACAAAAGGTAAACAGCTTATACGTAACAGGCACTCTGTCTGTTGATTGGTTGATCATGTTACTCACTACCTCTGAAATACTGACATCTGCAAATAGCTTTTTTGAGCTCTTACTCAGTTTACTTATGGTTTTCTTAGAATGCTGACTTCCTCCCATTAAAGTACTAAGTTTATCAACATTTTTAGGATGTGTGTTCTATGTATATATTTTACATAAGTAGAGCAGATATTTTAAATGTCTCTTTGGCTGTTTCTCACATCATGATAATCTTAGCATGTATCGAGATACTTGTGCCCAGCCCTGTCTTTCCCGCCGGGTTATAGACTCCTTCTGAGTAAGGAACATGTCTTAATCATTTTGCCTTCCTCCACTGTACTCATTATAAGTACTTATAAAAAGTGGCTAGCAAATGTTGGAGGAATTGGGCTGAATCATTGAGTAAAAGTAAGTTACTGTCTATGCTTTAGGGAGAGACAAAATGTCTCAGACTATAAAGAGTAAAAGTTTGTTAATCCATTCATGGGCCAATAAACTTTTACTCTTTGTTGTTTGAGACATTTCATCTCTCCCTAATATTTATGTTCTAATAAAAAAAATTAAAAAGTTTGAAGGGAAATGGAAGTTCATGGATCCTAGGAGGTGAAAGAGGAATCATGTTTAATTCAGTAAACTTGGGAATAGAGTGGGGTGTCCAGGCAGCTTTGGGGATTAGAATTAGAAGGCCACAAGATGTAGGACAATGTTTAACTCTTTCCCAAATTAGCCATTGAAAACCTGGTCCTTAATTTCCTCTTTGTAAGATTGAAGTTGTAGTAAACTACTGTTTTTTATAGCTCTCTGAATACCCTTTTTGGGAAGAATTCAAAGCAGAGGGCGTAAGATGAGCAAAGCATCAGAGATGAGTAAGTGTATGTGTGTGCCCTGTGGCCAAGTGTGACAAGCTAGGAGATTAAGAGGAGAGGTCTTGTTTTTGAGGGTTGTCTGGCTAAGATAAAGAACTCGGACCTGATCTTATGGTGATGGGGAGTGTCTGGTGCAGAGACTCGTACCAGGTGGTTTAATCAGGGAGCTGTGTGAAGGACCAGGGGGACTTAAAGAGGGAAGGAGTCAAAGCTGATACAGGAGGTGTTATGGAGGAGCCTTTGCTACAGGCAACCATGAGTTTGATTCCAAGGGTTGTCGAAGAAGTTTTATGAAATGCATCTTAGCACATCTCACCTGGAGAAAGAAGAGGAAGCTTTTATCTATGTTTCTTGTCTCCCCTTGATTAAAGGTGGCCCCACTTCTAGGTTGCACTTGTGTACCTGCCTGGTGGGTCCCACGGGTAGGCGACACAGGAGGCAGCAACAGAGGAGCCAGAGGGGGAGAGGTTTGTTAGGTGTTGCCATATGAAGCTGCCTGCAGCTGACTGCATAGCAATACAGGGAGGAGAGGTGAGTTTGGGAGGGTTTGAAATAGTAAGTAAAAGAAGGCAGGCACAGGCAGCTAGTGAAGGGCTTTAAACAACGGCACCTCTAATCAGTTACACTGGGATGATGGTGTGCTGGTAAGTGTGTAGCAGCCAGCTCTCCAGGAAAGTGTGTGTGTGTGTCTGTGTGTCTGTGTGCATGTATGTGGGCATGAGTGTTCATGATGTATGTACACGTGAGTACATGTGTGTGTGCATGTATGTGGGCATGAGTGTTCATGGTGTGTGTACACATGAGTACATGTATGTGTGTACCTGTACATACATATGCCTATGACAGATTTTACTGATATAAAAATGTATAGCACACAATTTACAAAGAATAAAAAAATATACAACACTCTTTAGCATAAAGTGCACATAGCTAATAGATTCTGACAGGTTTCCTGATCTCTGACATCCATGGCTGACCTATGGTTGCTCGACCATGCTGGGGCTCCTTGGGACAGGTGAGGAGGTACTGGGCACTTGGGAGAAAGAGGAGAAAGGAATGTAGCAGAGTTGGTGAGTGGATACAGGACATCACTCCCCAGGGGTGGGGGTAGAATGAGAAGACACTCAGTGGACAGGTAGACAAGGCAGAGGACAGAGCCTCAGGGGACACCAGTTTCTATAACATGATTCTGGGAAAAGGATCCCAGAAGCAGACACAGAGGAATGTTCAGGAAGTCTGAAAGAAAGGAAATGGCACAAACCAAAGAACTAAGGTGCGGCTTTGGACTGCGGCTTGTACTGTGAGCATCTGACCCGCTGTGTTCGTGCTCACAGTTTCCAAGGTGATTTATTCAGGGTTATGATTATGTTAACCTCACCTCCTTCCCTCCCTCTGAAAAAAAAATAAAAGACTTTTCACTATCATGAATGATAGGGCTGAGGAAGACACCTGAGGCCTTCATACCTTGTCAGTCCTTTGACCCAGCTTCCTATAGTCAGTGTGCTGAAAGAAGGCATGTACTTGAAGGGGAAGATGTGGGAAGTGTCAGCTCTTCCCGGTTTTATGTTTCTTGCCGTGTTTTCCCTGTGAATCACTTCATTTCGCCTTTTCCCCCACACGGTCAGCTGCCTGGTGTGTCAGGCAGTTTTTCCCTATGACACAGAAACACAGTGGACACAGGCTGGAGAGGTCACTGCCAGAATGTGTGCTGCTTGTGGTGGTGGCTCACTAGCCTTCAGAGAGCCCAGCACTGCTGAGCTGAATTATAGGCTTTAAAATGACCATGCAGCTCGCATTAAGCAAAAATATACCCCAGCTATGTTCAAGGGTTGTTGGTTTGTATAAAATTAGATGACTCCAACATGAAAGGATAGAGCCTATCTAAGATTGGAGTTTATTTTATAGCACAAATCTGTTGAATAAGTGGATTTGGATGTAACCACAGGTTTGCTGTATGAAATTCTATTTCATGGGAATTGAAGTTTGTGGCTTTATGAAGGCATTTATTGCAGACTGTGAAAACTTTCCTCTTACTCTTTTGCTAAAGCATAGAAGCATGGGGAATCAGAGTGGGCTTTGACTGTGCCTGTTTGTCTCCTCCAATATGTTATTTTATTTTATTTTTTTATTTTATTATTTTTTGAGACAGAGTCTCACTCTTTTGCCCTGGGTAGAGTGCCGTGGCATTATCACAGCTCACAGCAATCTCAAACTCTTGGGCTCAAGTGATCCTCCTGCCTCAGCCTCCTGAATAGCTGAGACTACAGGTGCCTATCACAATGCCCAGCTAGTTTTTCTCTTTTTAGTAGAGATGGTCTTGGTCTTGCTCTTGCGCAGGCTGGTCTCGAACTCCTGAGCTCAAGCAATCCACCTGCTTCAACCTCCTCTAAAAACTTTCAAAAAAGTTAATGTGTTCCCATGCACAAAGCAGTGAAATTAAATATAGCTATTCCAGATAATATAGCAATTTAGATGTAGAAGTCTACTGCTAAGGGAATAAGGAAATAGAACAGGTCTTCTATCAGTTAGGACTTTGCTACAAATATGAGCGGCCCCCGATAGTGGGTTTATTTCTTAGGTAGCAGTTGGAAGTCAGTTGAGAGCTGGCATCGTGGCCTCAGGAACCCCCAGCTTGTCTGCCATCTTCAAGGTATGGCCCTGGCCTGGGGTGGCGGCAGGAGCTCCCATGTCATGGTCACATTGCAGGCAGAGCATGGAGGGTGGAGGACGGTGGCCACCTCCTGTTGTGGGACCTGCCTTAGAAGCCCAACACTCCCACCTGCATCTCATAGGCCGGAGCTTGTCACCTTACCACAACTCATTGCGGGTGTGGTTACTTTGTTCAGGCAGGGAGCACACTCTCCCTTGACGGACTGCCAGCTGATTGCAATAGTCCTACTCAGGGTAATCGCCCTGTGGACTAGTTAAGGCCTACTTATGAGATGCCTTACACCTGTAGAATCCAGGCACTGCTGTGCTAGGTTAGCAGTTGATTAAAAAACTAGGAAATGGGATGTGTGTACTGCCAGGCTTCTTTGCTCCAGCTCTCAAGAGAAACATCCCTTGTAGCTGACCCTAACTAGAAACACACAAGAAAGGGCATTCAGGACAGTGCAGTTCAGCCTGGCTTAGTGGGAACGTCACATACTAGTGCTGAATTGCCATGTACAGAGAGACGTAACAAATCAGTTGGTATTTCTTTATTCTGATTGGCAGTGTCTGGCAGGAGGTGGATGATGTTATCTTTATTGGGTAAAAAGTGGATTTGGTATTAATTGTGCATATTAATTATTTTCTGCTTTGTTCTCCTTCATTTATCATAGATAGTTAAGACTTTATTTCTGGTGTTTTCATTGGGTAAGTGAAGAGTTTTGAGGATCAACAGCCACTGTGAAGTCATTGCTGTTAATAGCACTTAGCATTTGCTTCTCAAACTAAATGGAAAGATGGCCAAGCTTTTTTTCTTCCAGTTTTTGGCTGGACTTGGTTTGAACCCACCACCTCTGGCATATGGGGCTAGTGCCCTACTCCTTTGAACCACAGGCACTACCCAAAGATGGCCAAGTTTTTAACAGCACAAATTCGCCTCTCATCAGCAACTGTTTTGTCTTCTGGATACAGAAATGCTAGTGGACTTTTTCTTTCTTTTTAATACCAATAATAGTTTTTAATATGTTTTTACTGATGACTCTCAAATCATTATTACTCTTTTATTGAAAGAGTTCTCTATATTCTTTTTATAAAAAAATTACAGATTATTGAGATATAATTCACATACCATAAAGTTTACCATTTTTAGAGTGTACAATTCAGTGGTTTTTAGTGTAGCCACAAAATTGTCTAATGACAATTGATAGCCATCACTGTCTAATTACAGGCCCTCTATATTCTTTTATATTAAATATTTGTGTGGATGTTGTATAAGACAAGTGAAGAATTTTTAAAAATCCTATCGTCTCACACAAAATTCATTTGAAAACAGAAATTGGTGACTTTTGGTAAGGGTAAAGTTGAAACATTTGGCCTTAATTTTGTGAGGAGGATACATATAGAACCTTTATTACAGGATTTTCTACCACACTGAAGTATATTCTTCCTTGAGATGTAATTCACAATTGGGGCTTTTATTCATTTGTTCAGCAAGTATTTACTGAACCTTTTGGTGCCAGACACTGGCAGCCCCAAGTCACATGAGACTTTCTCAGAAACCATGTGCTCAGGTTGGTGAGGAGGTGGGTGAAGTGTTTTGGCCTCTTAATGCCATCTTGGCTGTATACTCAGAGGCATGAAGCCCCCAGGAGCCAGCCTGCACTGCATGGAGGGATATGCCTGTGTTGAAAGTGACATTCTAAGAACATCTCAAACACTGCATGAGAGACCCAGGTTCTCCTGGGGGTTCATCTTATAGCAAAATAACCGGAGAAATTGCTAAGCTCTGAAAGTAGATGAGGCTTCTAAAAACTGCAGTGAAGGGCACCTCAGCACAATGGGAAGTGAACTGGGGGCTCCGGAGGCAGTCTGATTTCCACCTGCAGGACCCCCATGTCTCTGCTTCACCGTTACCTGTTGCAGTGGCCTTCTCTGCCCATGTATCTGAGATAGCTTCCTGTCCTGATGGCTGCAACCAAAAAATGGCCAGGCGTTGTGGCGGGCGCCTGTGGTCCCAGCTACTTGGGAGGCGGAGGCAGGAGACTCTCTTGAGCCCAGGAGT
>CAUYQV010148799.1:0-33635 GCA_963574575.1 Galagoides demidoff
TTTTTTTTTTTTTGGGTTGCAGCCATCATTGTTGTTTGGCAGGCTCCGGCTGGATTCGAACCTGCCACCTTAGGTGTATGTGGCTGATGCCTTAGCCACTTGAGCCACAGGCGCTAAGCCTAAAGCAGTGTTTTTATAGCACCATGCCACCAGGTTCCTTTAAGCAGGCTAGAACTATCCATTCTTCCTGGTATTCACACATCAAATGGAACTGCCAGACAGAGAACAGAAGTGCCCTGATATCTGCCTTCCCTTCTTCCTCAGCAACAGAATCTCCATCTTTTAGTTGTCACATAGCCACACAGCCTCCTTTGAGCCTCAGGCTACCCATGTGACTACATTCAGCCAGATGGTTTATAAGGGGACGTGGTCTATTTGACTTTGTGGAAGTGTCTTGAGAGAAGCATGTCTCTTCTTATGACCTGTACCCTTCTTCGTGCTTGCTGGAGTGGAGCGTGATGGCTGGAGCTGGTGCAGCCATCATGGATCATGAGGCAGCAGCTGCATGAAACATAGGGACAGTAAGGTAGGAAGAGTCCAGTTCCTGATGTGAGGGAGTGTCACATAGCCCTAGGGTAACTACCTCCAAATGCATTTTTCATAAAGGTGAAATAAACTGTCCTGTGTGTATTATTTACAACTGATTCTAATCTTAATTAATATAGGTGCTAAGAAGTTTATCGAGTGCTTACTCTGTAGGTGTATCATGCTAATTACTGTGAGAGGAACATGATAAAGGTGGGAGAACCTAAAGAATATTTTATTTTATTTTATTTATTGTGGTTTTTTTTTTTTTTTTGGAAACACAGTCTCACTATGTCGCCTTTGGTAGAGTGCAGTGGCATCACAACTCATAGCAACCTCCAACTCCTGGCCTTAAGCGATTCTCTTGCCTCAGCCTCTCAAGTAGCTGGGACTACAGACACCTGCCACAACACCCAGCGTTTTTCTTGTTGCAGTTGTCACTGTTAGCTGGCCCAGGCTGGGCTGGAACCCACCAGCCTTGGTGCATGTGGCTGATGCTGTAACCACTGTATTACAGGCACTGAGCCTGTATTTTAATTTTTGAGACAGAATCTCACTCTGTCTCCCTGTGTAGTATGCTGTGGCATCATAGTTCACAGCAACCTCAAACTCTTGGGCTCAGGCAATCCTCTTCCTCAGCCTCCTGAGTAGCTGGGACTATAGGTGCCACACAACACTTGGCTAGTTTTTTTCTATTTTTATTTGAGATGCGGGTCTCACTCTTGCTAGGGCTGGTCTCAAACTCCTGAGCTCAGGCGATCCACCCTCGTCAGCCTTACAGAGTGCTAAGATTACCAGTATGAGCCACTGCGCCTGGCCAAATTGTTTATTTTATTTGAAAGAAAGATAATACAAAGTACAAGATGATTGATTATAATTAGGTAATAACACCAGCTACCACACAGTGAGTACTTATTGTGTACCAGACATTGTTCTAAGCATTTTTTAAAAAAAGAGATGGGGTGCAGTGGTGTCATCAGAGTTCACTGCAACCTCTGAATGCCTGGGCTTAAGCCATCCTCACACCTCAGCCTCCCTGGTAGCTAAGACTACAGGTGTGCATCACCACACCCAGATCATTATTTTATTTTTTGTAGAAGTGAAGTCTCACTTTGTTACCCAGGCTGGTCTCAAACTCCTGGCCTAAAACAATCTTCCTGCCTGTGCCACCCAAAGTGTGGGATTATAGGTGTGAGCCATCACATCTGGCACTGTTTGAAGCACTTTATACATATTACTATTTAATCCTCACAGCAAGATTAAGAATTAAGGGTTGAGGGTGGCGCCTGTGGCTCAAGGAGTAGGGCACGGGCCCCATATACCGGAGGTGGTGGGTTCAAACCCAGCCCCGGCCAAAAATTGCCAAAAAAAGAATTAAGGGTTGATATCTCCCTATTTACAGGTGAGAAAACAGAAACACAGAGAGGTTAGGTAACTTGTCCAAGATCACACAGCTTGTTACACAGGACAAAAAAGTGTAACAGTATTGATCAAGAGGTTTCAGAGAAAAGAGAAGGCTAGGGTCAACTGGTGAATATTTGTGAAGAAGACGAGATCTTGATTCATTCAACAAATATCTGCTGAGTGCTTACTGTGAGGCAGGAACCATTCGGGCTGAGAATGGAACGTTCTGGTGCATATAAAGAATGAGTAAGTTGTGGTGGCTCCTGTGGCTCAAAAGGGTAGAGTGCTGGCCCCATGTGCTGGAGGTGGCAGGTTCAAACCCAGCCCCAGCCAAAATAAGAAGGAGTAAGTTGCCATTGGTGCCCCTACAAAGACGCTATGTTGTACAAAACAAAAGAACTCCTCTATAATTGAAGCCCCCTAGAGTTGTGCAAAGCAACAGCAGCAAACCTGGGCGCAGTGGTCACACCTGGAATCCCAGCACTCGGGAGGCTGAGGTGGGTAGATTACTGGAGCTCAGGAGTTTAAGACCAGCATGAGGAAGAGCAAGACCCTGTCTGTACTAAAAAACCAAACTGGCCATCTATGGTGGCAGGTGCCTATAGTCCTAGTTATTTGGGAGGCTGAGATAGGAGGATGTCTTGAACCCAAGAATTTGAAGTTGCAGTGGGCTATGATGAGGACATGACACTCTAGCGTGGGGTGACAGAGCAAGAGCAAGACTCTTCTCAAAAAAAAAAGGGAAGGGGATGAGTGGCGAGGGGAGAGGAGGGGGGGAGGGGACGGAAGGGAAGGGAAGATCAGTAGGCATGGTGGGTCAAACCTATAGTTCTAGCTAATTGGAAAGTTGAGAGGTTTGTTTGAGCCCAGGAGTTAGAAGTTACAGTGAACTCTGATGACACCACTGCACTCCTAGCCTGAATGACAAAATGAGACCCTGTGTCTCAAAAAATAAAAATAGGGCAGAGCCTGTGGCTCAACGGAATAGGGCGCCAGCCCCATATGCCGGAGGTGTCGGGGTTCAAAACCAGCCAGGGCCAAAAAATAAATAAAAATAAAAAACAAATAAATTCTACTAGAGGATATGTGTATGTTATATACAAATAGTCAACCATTTTATATAAGGGACTTGGTCATCTGTGGATTTGGGTGTCTCCAGGAGGCCCCAGACTCAGCTCCATGAACAGCAAGGGAAGTCTGAGTTCACGGTTTAATTCTCCCTTCCCTTCCCAGTTACCCAAACATTTTACCTTTGTTCTATAAGAGTAATGCGTAAGTATTTTGTAACTAAAATCTTCATGATCAGACATAAAGCTTTTGGAAACCTTTCAAATTAAAGTGATGACAGCATGATTATTATGTCTAACTATCAAATCTCTGTATCAAAGAAACTCAAGAAAACTTCTAGAAGACAAGGAAGTTGGTCCATTGCATAGGCAGAAACATGGCATGTGTTCTTTCTTCTTCCAGAGATATCTCCAAACCCCGACAAACAAAAACCTAGATGCTTATTTGTATTACATAAATAATAGGCTCAGTGCCCGTAGCACAGTGGTTATGGCACCAACCACATACACCCAGGGTGGTGGGGTCAAACCTGGCCAGGGCAGGCTAAACACCTGCAACAAAAACATAGCTGGGAGTCGTGGCAGGTGCCGGTAGGCCCAGTTACTTGGGAGGCTGAGACAAGAGAATTGCTTGAGCCCAAGAGTTTGAGGTTGCTGTGCTGTGATGCCACAGACTCTACTGAGGGTGACATAGTGAGACTGTGTCTCAAAATAGCTCAGCGGCTAGGGGGCCAGCCACATACACCCGAGCTGGTGAGTTCAAGCCCAGCCTGGGCCTGCCAGAAAACAATGACAACTACTACCAAAATATAGCCAGGCATTGTGGTGGGCACCTGTAGTCCCAACTACTTGGGAGGCTGAGGCAAGATAATCTCTTAAGCCGAAGTGTTTGAGGTTGCTGTGAGCTGTGATGCCCCTGCACTCTACAGAGAGTGACATAGTGAGACTCTGTCTCAATAAAATAAAATAAAATAAAAAACAAAATAAAAATAATAACTGAAAGTAGGTACTCACTCATGAACACTTTGCAAGTCAATAATCAGTACATCTGAAAGGTTTATCCCCTCTTAGAAGCCGACTAGGAATCAGGCAAAAGAGAGGAAAACACAGATGCATATTTTTCTTGTGGTCTGGCACGGTCTTCAGTCTCAATTCACACCACTCTTCCCCTTGCTGGAGTTATTTTAACCTTACCGTCTTCTTTAGTTTCTTTAAACTTTCATGTTTGTTCCTACCCCAGGACCTTTGCATAGCCTGTTCCTTCTGCTTAGAAGGCTCTACCTTTTTTACCTTTTTCTGACTTCTCTCTGCTGGCTTCTTCCTGCCCAGCTTTTGCACAGTTGGTTTCTAGTCTCCCTTCAAGTTTTTGCTCAAACTGTCCCTCCTGCCTAAAAGCCTTATCCAAACTCCACCACCTTTAAAGCCCTTTTTTCTTTCTTTTTTTTTTAGAGACAGAGTTTCACTTTATTGCCCTCAATAGAGTGCTGTAGCATCACAGCTCACAGCAACCTCAACTCCTGGGTTTAGGCGATTCTCTTGCCTTAGCCTCCCAAGTAGCTGGGACTACAGGTGCCCGCCACAGTGCCCAGCTATTTTTCTGTTTCAGTTTGGCTGGGGCTGGGTTTGAACCCGCCACATATGGGGCTGGTGCCCTACCCACTGAGCCACAGGTGCCGCGCTCTAAAGCCCTTTTATAGATTTCATAGCACCCAGGGCCAAATCACAGTTCTTGTAGGCTGAGATATTGTTACCTTTGTGCACCCTTTCCTCCATAAAAGGATAGTAAAAATTATATTGCATGACTACACTGACCTAACGTGGAAATATAATCCAAGCTGAATTAATTGCTATGTATTTTATATATATATATGAATATTTTTATTTTACATGTAGTGGAATATTATTCTGACTTTAAAAGAAGTTTAAAAAGACGCTGGGTGGTATGGCTCATGCCTGTAATCCTAGTATTCTGGAGGCCGAGGCAGGACGATTGTTTGAGCTCAAGAGTTTAAGACTAGTTTTAGCAGGAGGAAAACCCTATTTCTTACTAAAAGTAGAAAAGTTAACCAGGTGTTTCAGGAGGCACCTGTAGCCCAGCTGCTTGGGAGCTGAGGCAAGAGGATTGCTTGAGCCTGAGAGTTTGAGATTGCAGTAAGCTGTGACGCTATGGCACTCTACTGACAGCCACAAAGTAAGACTCTGTCAAAAAAAAAAAAAAAACAACTTTCTCCTGTGGAGCTTATGCTGAATTCACTTTAAGATGAGAGTGTGGGCTTGGCACCTGTGACTCAAGTGGCTAAGGCGCCAGCCACCACCTAAGGTGGCGGGTTTGAATCCAGCCCCTGGACCCGCCAAACAACAATGAGGCTGCAATCAAAAAATGGCCGGGCGTTGTGGCGGGTGCCTGTGGTCCCAGCTACTTGGGAGGCTGAGGCAGGAGACTCGCTTAAGCCTGGGAGTTGGAGGTTTCTGTGAGCTGTGAAGCCACGGCACTCTACCCAGGGGGATAGCTTGAGGCTCTGTCTCAAAAAAAAAAAAAAAAAAAAGATGAGAGTGTGCTGGTTTTTCATCATACACAGGATGCAAAGCTTAATTCAATCACCCTTTTGCCTGTATTCTTCATTGTTTGGTAACTACGTAATAAAGACAAGTTTTAATGACCTGTAAAAGTTCCGAGTACTTCCATTGTACAAAGACAGTTTTTCTTTCTCTTGTTAAAAATTGCACTGAAATATTCCATATAGTTTGTGCTGCATTCAAAATATGTGCCTATGTAGGTATAAACACTTAGTGGTTTTTGTTTTAAACTTTCTCATTAGAAGGAGGAAAGGATAAATCATGAGGACAGAAATGATATTAGGAATTTGGTCCCCAAAATGAAGAATCCAGGGAATGTTACAAAGTCCACGTGGATAAAATTTGACTTAATTGTGCTTAATATTTCACTGTGGGTGATTATTCAAATTCAGAATGAGGGCACTGAAGAACTGTAAATTCTACATGAAAAAAAGATATTTTGGGGGGCGGCACCTGTGGCTCAGTGGGTAGGGCACCGGCACCATATAACGAGGGTGGCGGGTTCAAACTCGGCCCCGGCCAAACTGCAACAACAAATAGCGGGGCATTGTGGCGGGTGCCTGTGGTCCTAGGTACTCAGGAGGCTGAGGCAAGAGAATCACTTAAGCCCAGGAGCTGGAGGTTGCTGAGAGCTGTGATGCCACAGCACTCTACCAAGGGTGACAAAATGAGATTCTGTCTCTAAAAAAATAAAAAATAAAAAAAAAAGATTTACTTTTTTTCGTTGTGTTTTAGTTTATTGTTATCCCACCATGCCTTATTAAAGGTGACATATTTTTGGGTGGCACCTGTACCCAGTGGGTAGGGGGATGGGCCCATATACTGAGGGTGGTGGGTTCAAACCCGGCCCCTGCCAGCTAAAACAGCAATGACAACTGCAACAACAACAACAACAACAAAAGCTGGACATGGTGGCATACACCAGTAGTCCCAGCTACTCGGGAGGCTGAGGCAAGAGAATGGCTTAAGCCCAAGAGTTGGAGGTTGCTGTGACCTGTGACAGCATAGCACTCTACCGGGCGACAAAGTGAAGCTTTGATTTTTTTTTTTTTGAGACAGAGCCTCAAGCTGTCATGCTGGGTAGAGTGCCATGGCATCACATTTCATAGCAACCTCCAACTCCTGGGCTCAAGCGAGTCTCCTGCCTCTGCTTCCCAGGTAGCTGGGACTACAGGGGCCCACCACAACGCCCGGCTATTTTTTGGTTGCAGCTGCCATCATTGTTTGGTGGCCTGGGCTGGATTCAAACCCGCCGGCTCATGTGTAGGTGGCTGGCACCTTAGCCGCTGAGCCACAGGACCTGAGCCGAGAAAGTGAGACTTTGTCTCAAAAATAAAATATGACGTATTTACTATACTATACATATTTAAGAATAGAAAAGCCTTTCTTATGTATTCAAAAAGTACAAAGCATTTACAAATACATAGAAGTATATATTGAAGACATTTAAAATATAGAAAAGATGAAACAAAACTTTTATTCGTGGCTGTCCAGATAACTAGTAAATATAACTAAACCAAATGTATCTTCTCCCAAGCATTGTGGCTGCATCTAATTTGCTGCCTGTTTTGTTCTGTTTGGTTTGGTTGTTTTTGGTTTGCTTGTTCATTGCTGTAGCTCACGGGGCTAAGGCGCCAACCACATACACCAGAGCTAGCAGGTTCAAATCCAGCCCAGACCAGCTAAACAATAACGACAAATACAACGAAAATATAGCCGGGCATTGTGGCGAGTAGTCCCAGCTACTTGGGAGGCTGAGGCAGGAGACTTGCTTGAGCCCAGGAGTTGGAGGTTGCTGTGAGCTGTGATGCCACGGCAGTCTACCCAGGGGGACAGCTTGAGGCTCTGTCTCAAAAAAAAAAAAAAAAAGATAGTAACTATGAGTCCTTCAGCCAACAAATAAAATCCTACAAGTATTAACATTTTACAATGGAATCTTATAAACATGGAAAATGGATCGAAACAAATCGGTGCATTCAAAAGCAGCTGGCACTTCACTCTTAAACATATGTCATATTATTGTTTTGCTGTCCTGCCCTAGCTAGGAAACCACTGTGTGTGTGTTGCAACAACTGAGTCTGCTCATAGATTTAAAGGAAATATTAATGGGTACAAATAAAGTGTTGGCCCCATCAGTATCACATGCTTTCTCTTTTTCAATGGGTTCCAATTCTCTTCATTCTTTTTTTTATTGAGACAGAGCCTCAAGCTATCCCCCTGGGTAGAGTGCTGTGGCATCACTGCTCACAGCAACCTCCAACTCCTGGGTTCAAGTGAGTCTCCTGCCTCAGCCTTCCAAGTAGCTGGGACCACAGGCGCTCCCCACAGCGCCTGGCTATTTTTTGGTTGCAGCTGTCGTTGTTGTTTTGACGCCCACGCTGGATTGGAACTTGCTACCTTACGTGTATGTGGCTGGCACCTTACCCACTAGAGCCACAGGCGTCTAGCCAATTCTCTTCATTCTAAACCTCCCCCGTGAGACTCCTGACTTTCCCCTACACTCCTGTGAGATTAGGAAAACCTTCTGCTTCTGGGACACAGGTCACAGAGCTGAGCCCAGCCACGGAGACTCCACTGAAGGTTTGCAGGCTGCATGAATACCTACCTGGAGGCAGCAAAAAGTCACCGGTCAGAGCATGGGGTAGCTATTTGGTCTTGGGCAGGTCAGTCCTCAGTTTCTTTTTCTGTAAAATGGGGCTCCTAACGGCATCTCTCTCACAGGGCTGGAGTAAAAGAGGAACTCAGTTAATCTTAATGTACACAGGACTCTTAGAATAGTGCTCGGGGCACAGTGCGTGCTCCATGAAATGTTTGCCATTATTAGGCTGTGAGCCCTGCCACCCCCCGCCCCCCAAAATGACTTCTGCCCTGCCAACAGGAGATAAGGAGACTCCGCTGGAGAGGGAGGGATTTGTAACCAGTGTGGGGGAGAAAATCATCTACTAAAGAACAAAGTTTTTTCTTTTACATATTTTGAAAATGAAATCGTTCACAGGGGACTTCTCATCTGCCTAGTTAAAAAATGCCAGGAAGGGAGAGAAAAAACGCTGACTCCTCCCAGCTTATGGCACCAGGAAAACGGCTGAGCCCTGAGCCCAGGGACTTTTAGCTGAGTAATAAGGGCAGTATTCCTCACGCACACCACCCTCCGTCTCCCTCGCCAGGATTGTAAAACTGTAACAGAACGTTCAAGGTCTCCTAGGTATTTTACAAAAAAATCGCTTGAGAAAGACTTTTCTGGGATCATCAATTTTTAACCAGTGCTTACTGGGCATATTCGAAATTAGTGAGACACAAGGCTGGTTTTCCTATCGGTGGTAGAAATAATCACCTATTGTGTGAATTACACCACGGGAATTAACACAAAAAAACTGGTGAGATCCTTTTTATAATGATTTTTTTCCAAAGTGATTTTAACCCCCCCCCACCTTGTTATCAAAAAAATATAAAAACCAAAATAAAACAACATACACAAAGGAAATTAAAAAATGACTGGTGATGTTTGGTAACGTCTTAGTGGATGAGAAAGGTTTTTTTCCTAAAAGTTTCTCCTATGTGGTGCAGAATCTGGGGGTTCTAGGGGGGAGTATTGGGATAAAATAATATCAGAATAAACTCCAGGGGAAAAAGAGGAAGTCATTTCACATGAATACCAGACTCTAGGCCACTTCCTCCTCAAATGGGCACCATACCCTGTTGTGAAAACAGACCAGGACCTTTAAGACAGGGAGTGGAAACAGACTCGAATATTTCTTAGGAATTCCAGGAGTTATAAGCACGGGCTTGTGGGAAAAGTAAAAGACATACAAGCCCAGGATCCAGGTATACAGCCAGGAGCATTCAGTTCTGGTTTACAAGGGACAAGATGGAGGGTAATGACCAGCACCCCTGCATTCAAGCCTGGGCCGTGCAGTGTATTCACTTTGTGACTTTAGAAAGGTCATGGTCTCTCTGAGCCACTGTTTTCTAATCGCTGAAACGGGACATTGTCCTCTCCCCTCTCCACCTTGCAGAGTCATGTTAAGATAACGTATCTGTAAAATCTTTTTAACAGTGCAGTGCAAACATGAGGCGTTATGTGAATGAGGCACAATTCCAAATTTTCTGTATTGTTCAAATCAAAATTTTATTTCCTTGCCTACATTATTTATCTACATGGACTTACAGTTGTTGGTAAAGATGAAATAAGTAGCTTCCACTGATGACCTCTCTAGAAACTTCGGTGGTTTAACTATTTTTTTTTATTTTTTGAGACAAAGCCTCAAGCTGTCGCCCTGGGTGGCGTCATAGCTCACAGCAACCTCCAACTCCTGGGCTTAAGCAATTCTCTTGCCTCCGCCTCCCAAGTAGCAGGGACCATAGGCACCCGCCACAACGCCCAGCTATTTTTTGGTTGTAGTTGTCATTATTGTTTGGCCTGGGCTGGATTTGAACCTGCCAGCTCTGGTGTATGTGGCTGGTGCCTTAGCCGGTTAAGCTACAGGTGTTGAGCTGGTGGTTTAACTCTTAATGAATTTACCTCAAATTATATTGTGAAAGTAAGTGTCTAGATATCTAGAAATACTATCCTTCAGCAGGGAAGAGATAGGGTGACTCTGTCCCCAGGTGGAAACCACCTCACTCAATTTATTCCTGACATAAACATTTGTTGACTGGGTGTCCCGGCCATTACGTTCTCCTCTGTAAATGAATCAAGAAATCGGTTACTTCCTAGCCAGACACATTCTCATCTGTATCCCATCTCTGGCCAAATTCTACGGGGATCTGGCTGTAAATATGTAATGCCTCCCCAAAAACCCAGGCCTGCCTATCTGCGGGTCCACACCCATTGCTGTTCCACTTGAAACTTGGAGGCCGGCCAAGGGTATGGCCAAGTAATTACTGTGTCAGAACCAGTTAATCACAGGCCCTCCGGAGGTGGGGATGAGGACCCCTGCGGGGCAGTGGAGGCACTTCTGAGCTTACCATCAGGTAGGACCCTAAGCCTTTGGGACATCAGAAGTCTGTTAAATTACTCCACTCTTGAGCTAATTTGGTGCAGGCTCCCTGGACATAAGCCCTGGTTACTGGCTGGCTTTTTCTGAGCCTGTTTTTGGCACAGGTAGGAAAGGAGGAGGGGAAAGAAATGGTGTAAGCAAGTTTCGAAATCTTAGATCATTTCGTGAATGACTCAGTGTTTCCTTTTGGAAAAGTGCAATAATTGGCTTTCATTAATAACTTAGCTTTGAGAGACGGGTCTGAGGATTGAGGAACGTTTTATGCTGTCTGAACAAAGCCGGCCCGCAATCTCCATGTTTATAGCTTCCAGAGGAATTCCACTCACTTGATAACACGGACTTGGTGAAAAATAAACTGTCACCTGCTTCCTCCTTCAGACTTCCTGTTCTTTCTGAGAAAAGCATTGAGATTGTCTTTCTCTCTGCCTCTCCTTTTTCTAATTAAAAATATTCAACATATAAAATGATTACTTTTCTCCAAGAAACTAATTATATGCTGCATGAGAGGACAAGTAGCCTGTCGTTTATTTTGTCCCAGAATGAGAAGGTCATCTTGTATATTTCTTCAGCGTCTGAAACACATAACTAACTGTATTTCAAAAATGTTGGATTTCATTCATTTGGACACATTCCAGTTTTAGAATTTCTTTTAAACTCTCTCTCTATGCACGTAAACAATCTTGATTATTTAATACAGAAGATAATCTTTTTTTCCAGCACCGGTATAGTTGAATCCAGCTTCAGAGCTGTAAACTCAGATGTCTCAAATGACTCATTAATGGAATAAATGTTTCTAATGTTAAAGGTATGCAAATAGAACTTAATCGGGTGAAGGAAGACACTGCAATTCAATAAATAAAGTTGAGAATGTTACTGTGGTTACCGTGAACTCTATTTGCATACAGGCTTATCTTGTTTTTAAAGCAGAAGGGGGTGGGGGGAAGAGAAAGAGGAGGAAGAAAAAAGAATCCAAACTTTCCCCTCATGTTCTCAAGATACAATAAATATGATGAAACAGTCAACAGGCAAAAAAAAAAAAAAAAAAGGGCTTAATGTGGAAGAATAAAAAAAAAAACTGAAAATGTTTTCTGGAGTGTGGAGAACAAACAGGATACTAGCCTCTGGTTCTCTCACGGAGAAAATTACACAATCAAACTTTTTGTCACTCCTGTCTGTTTTGTTAGGTCTGGACTGATTCTGTGAGTATCCAGTTTCGGGAGTCTGTCCTGCTTGGGTTGTGGGGCTAATCACGACGTGGGTCCCTGGCCATTTCCCCCAGCCAAGCACATAATCAGATTGAAACAGAATCAGGGGAGACCGAGAAGAGAGAGGCGCCCCCGAGATAGATTCTCACCCTGGCTATCAAATTACCAATCTTGCAACGTTGAACACTGTAAATTAAAACCAGAGTCGCTGTTGTCATTTTTGAAGGAGAGCTGAAATGGTGCATCGTGTTTACATCGGGGTGAGCACGGTGCACCCTGTTCATTCTGCCTTCCAGAAGAGCCCATGAGAGAGGAAGGTGGAGATATTTCCAGGAAACAGCAAGGTGAGCAGAGTCCACCCTTACTCAGGAAGAGAATGGATTTAAATGAATTCTTTAGAAAAAGTCTAAATTAATCACAGGAGTGGTCAGGTAGGAGATGAATAAGAGCCCAGCCGCAGTGGGTTTCATTCCCGTGAGATGCCTGGGCTACCTCGGAAGGCCAGGTTGCCTCTTATGCACGACATTTCCCATTGTGGATGGCATTGTACACTCAGCCTACCTCCCAGGAGCTGGCTTGCCGCTCTTGGGGTCAGATATATCCAGAAAATGAGTGAAAAATGCCTGAAATAGAAACCACCAATAATGTAGCAAAGACTCATTTTACAAGTATGCTCTGGTGTTTCCATTTTCTGCGGTTAGGCCATCCAGTTCTGGGGGCATGGTCACGACTTTGTCCATGAGCAATTACTCACAAATTAAAGAGAGCAGGTGTCCTAGTTTTAGTTACTGTAAGCCTTCTCCTATCCTCCACTCCGCAAAAACGTTTTCAATTCTGAAGAGGAACGTGGGAAAAGGGAGAGACGAGCTAAGAGCTTGGAAATAGAAGTGGTTCGTTTTTTATTTAGTGAGCGTGGTACCCTGAGATGGTTATACAGACGTACATTTTACTGTGCTTTTAGGAAGTCTACGTATGGATTTTTTGTGAACTTAAGACATGAATCTGATATTAAAAGATTAACAGAGAAAAGCTGACCTTCCTTCCACTATGAACCCCAACTGTAAAGGGCCACCAATAGGACCAGAGTGAAGACTTTTTTGAAAGGAGCTAATTGCTCTGTCAATTTTATTTTCCTTTACAGTGTGAATAACCTTTGGGGGTCTTTATTCCTAGATAATTTTGCTGGGGAGGTGATCTTAAATTACAATGGTTATAAAAAATAAAAGTCTGAGTACTAAGTACTCTTTACCTGTAAAAGTTTTAATCCAATTACCAGTGAAACCATCCCTTTTTTTTCTGTTTCACTTTTCAGAGGTATTCTGTACCAGTCAAAAGGAGTCAGGGGTGGGGCACCTATACAGCATGTGTTTTTTTTTTTTTTTATGAGACGGAGCCTCAAGCTGTCCCCCTGGGTAGAGTGCCATGGCATCACAGCTCAAAGCAACCTCTAACTCCTGGGCTCAAGCGAGTCTCCTGCCTTCACCTCCCAAGTAGCTGGGACCACAGGTGCCCGCCACAATGCCCGGCCATTTTTTGGTTTCAGCCATCGTTGTTGTTTGGCAGGCCCGGGCTGGGGATTCGAACCCGCCACCTTAGGTGTATGTGGCTGGCGCCTTAGCCACTTGAGCCACAGGCGCCGAGCCATCTTGTGTGTTTTATAAAACTTTTTTTCTTTTTTTGAGACAGAGGCTTACTTTGTCACCCTTGGTGGAGTGCTGTGGCATCGTAGCTCACAGCAACCTCTAACTCTTGGGCTCAAGCGATTCTCTTACCTCAGCCTCCCAAGTAGCTGGGACTACAGGTGCCCACCATGACACCCAGCTTTTTTTTTTTTTCCAGTTTTTGGCCGAGGCTGGGTTTGAACCCACCACCTCACCGCCCTATGTCTTATAAAACTTTATAAGTAAAAAACAAGATATGATTTAGGAAGCTTCTATTATTTTTAACAGCTTAGAAAAATGATCATCACAGACTAATAGGTGAAGAAAAGCCATGTCTGATTAAGTACAATGCCATTTTTTAAAAAGCTGCAAGGAAAAGACAGCACAGTAGGAGCAGTGGTTATTTTCTGCATGGTATGTGTTAGGTTTAGGGTGTTTTCTGCAGTTTTCAAATTTTCCATAATGGTCAGAAGGACTTTCTGATCAGGCTCGGCGCCTGTGGCTCAAGTGGCTAAGGCTAAGGTGGTGGGTTCGAATCCGTCCCAGGCCTGCCAAATAACCATGACGGCTGCAACCAAAAAATGGCCGGGCGTTGTGGCGGGTGCCTGTGGTCCCAGCTACTTGGGAGGCTGAGGCAGGAGACTCACTTGAGCCCAGGAGTTGGAGGTTGCTGTGAGCTGTGATGCCATGGCACTCTCCCCAGGGGACAGCTTGAGGCTCTGTCTCAAAAAAAAAAAAAAAAAAGACCTTCTGATCATAAAAATCAAAAAGTATTTTTAAAGAATTAAATGTTGTGTGTCAGAGTGTGTTTCCTAATCTTTTCTAAGGGACATGGCAGAATTTGAGAACTCTTGTATTGAAAATATGACAAGTAGGTAGGACTAATAATGAGGTTCTTCTACTTTATTGGGGGATCATCCTGAATAATTCTGATTCATCTACTGTGGCCTTTACTATATTCTTTTTATAATTGTTCAACATCTAGATAAAACGTATTATATTTAACCATATACATGTCATTTCAATAGGGATATTCCCTCATTTGGAAGATGGCCCATTTGACGCTATACAGGACAATTTGTATCAGGTCAATAAATATTAATTAAGTCTGAGCACCGAGGACAGTGTTAAAAGGTTAATCCTGACACCTACAGCAGCCTGAGAGTGGATTATAGACACCACCCTAATATGCTGTAAAGACCCCTGGGAGCAGCTTCTGGCTAGATTGGCTTAATGATTCATTTATGTTTTTTTTGCATGCCAATAATTTATTGAACGGAGGTCTGTACACAGGCAAACCATCAGGAGATTCATTTATGTTTGAACGATATTTTTCCGTTGTAAGCCTGTGTGTCCTTAAAAAAGGAGAAAAATAGTTTGGGGGTAAAAAAACATTTTAATTGCTTTCGAATGCTCCAATAAATTCAAACCCATATCCTCTTGCTCCAGAATTCCTTGCCAGATTGTTACATAGTTGTTTCCCAAATCTCTCTAGCTTTCTCCTATTTTCTTTTCTTTTTTTTTTTTTTTGAGACGGAGCCTCAAGCTGTCCCCCTGGGTAGAGTGCTATGGCATCACAGCTCACAGCAACCTCCAACTCCTGGGCTCAAGTGAGTTTCCTGCCTCAGCCTCCCAAGTAGCTGGGACCACAGGCACCCGCCACAACGCCTGGCTATTTTTTTTTTTTTTTTGGTTGCATTGTTGCTTGGCGGGCCTGGGCTGGATTCGAACCTGCCACCTTAGGTGTACGTGGCTGGCGCCTTAGCCACTTGAGCCACAGGTGCCGAGCCTCTCCTATTTTCTTAATCTGAGGAACTGTAGAAGACTGTGAGTGTGTTGAGTGTGTTGGGCTGGTCAGAGAAAGTACATGTTTACAAAACGCTTAGACCTTTACATGTCATAGGGAAGATGAGGAAGAAATCAGAACTCCCCTCTTAAAAACAAAGTCGAACAATCAGAAAATAGCCAAAAAGCATCTTAGGCCCCCAGAGAAAAAGAACATGTGCTTTGTCATATCCCTATTTAAAAACCCATTTGTTATCTGCAAATAGAGTTCCTACTATGAACATCCCAGTAAACGGCCAGTCCATGACTAAGGAAATACTCCAGCTAATGATTCACTGATAGGCCCAGAAATATCAGCCAGGCCAGGAGGTCTCCTAGGTCACTATCTAAACAGACAGGGCAAGAGCCGCCGTCCCAGCCAGACGCAAAGGAGCAGTGCTTGAAACTAAACCATCACAAGGTTGCTAAGATTATTTCAGACCATTGAGCAACTACCTTTAGGCAGTTCCCATTCGCACCGGATTCTATGTGAACAAAACATAACAGAATATGCTGGGAATTGGGAATTGGGGGGAATCTTTGTGTTTTAGACCGTCATTGTTACAATGTGAATTATCGCTACTCACAATCTTGGTTTTCTCTCTAATAGATTTACAGTGTTTTACTGCATAGCCTCTTTTTTTTTTCTGAGACAGAGTCTTGCTCAGGTACCTTGAATAGCTTGCGCTAGCGTCATCATAGCTCACAGCAACGTCAAACTCCTGATCCTCTTGCCTCAGACTCCTGAGCAGCTGGGACTACACGTGGCCACCACAGTGCCCAGAAAAATTTTCTATTATTTATTTATTTATTTATTTATTTTTGAGACGGAGCCTCAAGCTATCCCCATGGGTAGAGTGCCGTGGCATCACAGCTCACAGCAACCTCCAACTCCTGGGCTCAAGCGAGTCTCCTGCCTCCGCCTCCCAAGTAGCTGGGACCACAGGCGCCTGCCACAACACCTGGCCATTTTTTGGTTGCAGCCATCATTGTTGTTTGGCGGGCCCTGGCTGGGGATTCGAACCCGCCACCTTAGGTGTACGTGGCTGGCGCCTTAGCCGATTGAGCCACAGGTGCCCAGCCTTATTATTTATTTTTGAGATAAAGTCTTACTTTGTCTCAAATGTGGAAATTTTTTTATTTTTATTTTTTTATTTGAGATAGAGTCTTACTGTGCCACCCTTGGTAGAGTGCTGTAGAAATTTTTCTATTTTTAGTAGAGATGGGATCTTGCTCTTGCTCAGGCTAGCCTTGAACTCCTGGGCTCAAGCAATCCTCCCGTGTTAGCCTCCCAGACTGCTAGGATTATAGGTGTGAGCCGCTGCGACCTGCCATTCATACCTTGAAGACTAAGACAGACACAAAAACGCTTGGAAAATTAAAGAGAAGAGCAGAAAGTCTCTTCTAATGTACAGGAATGGAAAGAGAGAAAACTTTAATTCAGAGATCTTTTCTTATGAGCAAAACTCTCCTTTAGATATGAGTAATACCACTCTCCAAATTAATAAGAACAATTTTATTTCAACCTTGATTTCTTTGAAATTGAAAGGAGACTCAGCTTCTTGGATGAAGGATCATGTCTCACCGTGTACTACTTTTGAAAACATTATTTTCAAGGGAAAAAGTCTATGGCATGCTACATCTTCACAAAGACAATGTCACAGGTGGGGGACAGCTTTCCTTCCCTGGCATAGCATCTTCTAATATAAGTAGGGTTCAGGAAAATAGTGTCAGGGATAGAGTCAAATTATATCTTTTACATGACACCAAAGTACCAACTCCTGAGGTCTATTTATTTGGTTTTTTAGAGATGGGGTCTTGCTATGTTGCCCAGGTTGTGTTCAAACTCCTGAGCTCAAGGGATCCTCTTAACTCAGTCTCCCAAGTAGCTGGGACTATAGGTTTACCCTACTGTATCCAGCTAAAATCTATTTAATTTAAGCCTATGACCTTGGCTCTAGATTTAACTTGATGTGATAGTTAAAATAAATATATTTTCAAATATATTTTTTCACTATAATATTCCAACTTATGGATTGTTAGAAGTAATTCATTGATCTCTGAGGTCTGAAGGAAAGGTTTTCATTCTCAAGAAATCCAATCAAGGGCTAGTCTACCCACCTCCATTAAACAGTCTCCAAAGTTCTCAAATACCAGAGATGTCTACAGAAGAAATAAAATTCCTAAGTATACATTCTTTAATTTTTTGAGACAGAATTTTACTACATTGCCCTCTGTAGAGTGCTATTGCATCACAGCTCACAGCAACCTCAAACTCTTGGGCTTAAGTGATTCTTGGCTGGGTTTGAACCCATCAGCCTTGGTGTATGTGGTGGCGCCCTACCCACTGAGCTATGGGCACCTCCTCTAAGTATACTTTCTTTGCTCCCTCTTAGACCTCTCAGAAGGCAGCTTTCTTCCTAAAGAAAGCTTTTATGGGGGGCGAGGGGAGAGAGGTTTAAGGCTATGGGCTTTTAAAAATCTGTCCTCTTGGCTCGGTGCCTGTAGTACACTGGTTACATGCACCGAGGCTGGCGGGCCAGCTAAACAACTGCAACACAAAAATAGCTGGGCATTGTGGCGGGCGCCTGTAGTCCCAGCTACTTGGGAGGCTGAGGCAAGAGAATCGCTTAAGCCCAAGAGTTTGAGAGTGCTGTGAGGGGTGACACCATTGCACTCTACTGAGGGCGACATACTGAGACTCTGTCTCAAAAAAAAAGTAAAAATCTGTCCTCTTATTTATGGCTAAGGCATGTGGTTAGAAACCAAATTTAAATTTATCAAGTTGGTGGTCAAAGGGAGGGATTCTTTGAAAAGAAATAGTTTGAGGAAGAGAGGACTCAGAGGGATAATGAGGCACGGGAGAGTAGATCTGGGATCCTTCAAAGGGCAAAAATGATATATTTCCAAACAGCTTTTTAAAAATCTGTTAAATCTGTCACCTGCTTAGGATTATTTTGTATTTCTTCAAGACCACTGAAGTTCAAAGTAAATAACTGTTATAATGGTTCAGTCCAATATTTACAAGGAGAATATGTATCCTGAGAATTTGACATTTCAATTAAGGCTGCAATAGTGTTGCCACTTTCTTTTTAAACGTGATCAAATATATCATGTTGGAAAATCGTGTAATCTTATTTGGAAATCTTCCTCGGGCTCTTCATCCTGTATGACTTCTGCCAGGGAACTTGAGTACAAATCAAGACCTTAATTTAAGTAATAGGTACTAAAAAAGAAACCTACGGGCCAGGACTTAGAAACAGTTCACTTTGAACAACAGAGAAAGCTGTGTTTCCAAGTTGGTCAAGTGTGCCTCTGTTCTGCCTCCAGCTGTGATCTGAATGCATATAGGACGCCCATAAAGTCTGGAAACCAATGAGAATATACATAATGTCACCCCCTCTTCCATCTGTAAAAATTAGGTACAACAGAATGGAATATAATAGAAGAAAATACAATAAAACAAAAGAAAGGAAAAGAAATCAAATAAGTCTAGGTATGTTTCCAGGCCTTATGAAAACCCTCTACGTTGAACTTGTGGGGTGTGGGGAGCCAGCAGAGGAGCTGGATGAAATGGGAACTCCACTGCAGGAAGTGGTGCTTTTCAGATGCTGCTAATTAAGGAATGTGGAACCCTTCCTTCTGAGTCAGCGGGGTGGCATGCACATCGCTGCCCTGTTTACTGTTTACGTGATTATTGCATGAAACTGGAGGCATAAACCAGAATATCTTGCCACTTAACATTTAAGAGACGAGAGGTGGTGTGTTTTCACAGGGTTCCTAATCTTTAAGATTAGTCGCAGCTGGCCTTTTTGTTAGCAGATCATACTTATGGCGTGGTCTCAGATGGCACAGTGCTATCCCCACAGAGGATCTGGACCATTTATGAGCTCACTTTTTTTTTTTTTTTTAAGTTATTGGGGATTCATTGAGGGTACAAGAAACCAGGTCACGCTGATTGCATTTGTTAGATAAAGTCCCTCTTATGAGCTCACGTTTTAAAGGACACAGACTTATCATAGTATTCTGAGGATTCAGCGGACTTACACAGCAATAAGAATATCTCTGGGAGACTGTTAGCTCTTCTTTTTTTTTTTGTAGTTTTTGGCCGGGGCTGGTTTGGAACCCGTCACCTCTAGTATATGTGGCTGGTGTCCTACTCCTTGAGCCACAGGCACCGCCCTGTTAACTCTTATTATTTTAAACTTCTTTTTAGTAAAATAAATGTTAATGAGCTTCAAAGGCAATACAGAGATATTATGGAAAATAGAGAAAAAGAGGAATAATCCTAGCACTCTGGGAGGCATAGTGGGTGGATCACTTGAGCTCGAGAGTTCAAGTGAGACCAGCCTGAGCAAGATAGAGACTCAGACCCGGTACCTAAAAAATAGCTGGGTGCTGTGGTGAGTGCCTTAGTCCCAGTTCCTTGGGAGGCTGAGGCAAAAGGATCGCGTGAGCCCAAGAGTTTGAGGCTGCTGTGAGCTATGATGCCACAGCACTCTACCGAGATACCGAGACTCAGGGCAACAAAGTGAGACTCTGTCTCAAAAAAAAAAAAAAAAAAGAGGAAGTGTAGAAAAAAGGTCATACATATCCCACGATTGAAAAACTATTAAACAAATTTTATTTTAAAAATGTTATATACCCATTGGTTATGGCTGTTAGACATTTTTTTATCAAATCAAATAAAATAATACAAAAAGGAAAAACATTATAAAATTTTTGAAATGTTTGCAAAAACAGAGAGAATAGTAACAATAATAACCCCTCCAACCCCTAGTTAAACAATTTCAAGATGTTAACTACAGTTGTTCAGTTGCTTCAATTCTCCCATTTTTTTCTTTTCTAAAGTTTTATGAATTCCTATGTCATGTCATTCCTCTATGTACTTCAGCTTTTTCTCTCTCCCTATCTCTGTCTCTCTCTCTATATATATACATTTTCTCATATAGTCCATAACACCATTATCACAGCTAATAAAATTAATACCATTTTTAGCTGGGAGTAGTGGTTCACACCTATAATCCCAGCACTTGGGAGGCTGAGCTGGGTGGATCGTCTGAGCTCACAGGTTCAAGACCAGTCAGAGCCAGAGCAAGACTCCATCTCTAAAAATAGCTGGGCTTTGTGGCTGGTGCCTTATAATCCCAGCTACTTGGGAGGCTGAGGCAAGAGAATCCCTTGAGCCCAAGAGCTGAAGGTTGCTGAGAGCTATGACGCCAGGGCACTCTAACAAGGGTGACAAAGTGAGACTCTGTCTCAAAAAGAAAAAAAAAAGGGAAAGACATTAATGCCATTTTTGGTATCACGATATTCAGCTCATATTATTATTATTATTATTATTATTATTTTGAGATGGAGCCTCAAGCTATCCCCCTGGGTAGAGCGCCATGGCATCACAGCTCACAGCAAACTCCAACTCCTGGGCTCAAGCGAGTCTCCTGCCTCCGCCTCCCAAGTAGCTGGGACCACAGGCGCCTGCCACAACGCCCAGCCATTTTTTGGTTGCAGCCATCATTGTTGTTTGGCGGGTCCAGGCTGGGGATTCGAACCCGCCACCTTAGGTGTACATGGCTGGCGCCTTAGCTGATTGAGCCACAGGCGCCAAGCCAAATCTGAGTTATTGAGAGTGTATTCTGACAATAAATATGGCCTATTAAAATGTTTCTAATTTTTAAAGTAAACCACCCATCCAAGGCATCTTTTTCCTGTTCTGAAAGTGAAAGACATTCCCTTAACTACATGTATTTGAGCAAAAATGAGGTTGTTTTTTCTATCACCAACATGAAGTTAGGGTTCAAGTGGCTTTTATTTTTTATACCAAGAGCCATGTCTAGTTTTTTAAGATTTGATATGCTTCACTTTGCTGTTATTGGCATTTGAAGTTGTGTATAGTAACCTAGGCAACTGTTCTTAAATCTGTCTTAATTAACTTCTACTTATAGCACTTACATAGATTCAATGACCTTGAAGATTTCTTTTGAAGTAATGCAGGTTTATCACTTACATACTCTTAAGTTAATGTAACATTAAATATATGCTAAATCTTCATCATTAAAGACTGTATGTTACAATTTCAGTAATTTGGGGGTCATCTTTACATATTATGAATAATGCATCTTCAAAAATGCAGCATAATTTTGTAAAATGACTATAGTGGCAGTTATAATTTTATTTTTTAGGGACTAGGCCTCATTATGTTGCTCTGGCTGATCTCGAATTCCTTACCTTAAGCGATCCTCCCACCTAGGACTCCCTAGGTGCTGAGATCATATGTGTGAGCCACTGCACCTGGTTAAAATAATAATTTTAAAGCATTTTGTTTTTTATGTCCTACTCATGAAACTTGATTCTAGTAAATAAAGACCACAGCTTCAAATATCTTCAAATAAAAATCTAGCCTAGGTTAAAACAGTATTGGTAAAGGAGTTTCCTATCTTAGTTTTCCATCCTGTTAGATGTCTCATCTAACAGACATTATAATCAAAGTTTAAATCGTGTGAGACAAAACAACACCTTTGATTTCGTTTTTAGACCTTATTGGATTTCAAGCAATCTAAGCAGAGGGAAGAATCATGGGGACCTATGTCCTTCTTGGACAGAGGTAAAGAAGGAGGAGATGATTTTAAATGAGCACTTCCAAAACGGTCTCCAACACGCATTCTATAAATATCAGAATGAGATGGGTTTCTTTTTTTCTTTTCTTTTTTTAATTGTAATTCATCTAGAAAAAATTTAAAATGAGAAATATTTAAATTCTGTATAACTTTCTGAGAATTGGGGGAGAAATAAGAACCAAGAGATCATCAAGTTATCAAAGTTCCACAAAGAAGAAAACTTCCAGGGCAAGGCCAGGCATTCAAAAAATTTTGAAGGAAATAAGAGCTTGACAACTATCCAGCTGATTTTTCTAATATACCATTATCAAGAATTGCTTTTTCATCACTGTTGGTTGCCATTGTACCTCACATATGTGAATATAAACCCACATAGCATGTAATTATCATTAAGAATCACATTAATGTCACCTTCCTTTTAATCTCCTGAAGCAGTTCTTGATTGGTCCCTTTCTTGTAGAGAAAAAATAAATTCTAAAAATTTTTGTAATAGTGTCTGTGATACGTGGCATTACAAATGCTTGGCATCATGGAATGGAAATCCAAGAAGTCCCATATTAGTAGAGGGAGAAATTTGTATTTCAAGAGGTCCCTGAGCTACTCTATGGGAAGGCAAAGAATAACACTAATGCACAAAAATCTGTACTTATTAAGTAATTCTTTTTATAAAAATTGAAATTTATCGAGCATTTCCTATGTGCCAGGAACTAAATTTTTTTATATATCTAATCTTCAAAATACCCATGAAATAAATATTATTGTTTATATCACAATTTTACAGATGAGAAAATTAAGTTAGAAATATAAAATAACTTTTTATAAATATAAAATTGGTACAATCAAGATTTGAATCAAGGTTCATATGACTCTGAAGTCTCTACACCCTTGACTTCAACAAGGGTGATTGAAAAAGCAACTTACTTTCTCTCCCATTGTATTTTAATTCATTTTAGGAGTCCTTTTAAATTCACAGTTATTCCCCAGGTAGATGTGAGGCACATTAGGCTGTCACCCATCCACTACTTAAACAATTTCCTGAGTCTCTACTGCTACTATTACAGAAAATAAATGAGGGGAAACTTCTAGAAATTGGAATTCCTCTTTTATTGAAATATCACAGAGGCCAATGGAGGAGAAGCTACCTCTGCTCTTGTGGATCTCATCATTCTTCTCCAAAGCCCCCTGTTACATGACTACATGCCTAATACCCTACTTACATCAAGGCAAAGTGATCCACCAAGGGACATTGTCAAGGTCTGGGCATCACTAGGCAGTTTCTGAATAGTAATTGGCAAACCTGCTTTGATACTGATAGATGTTTATAGGATTGGGACATTTAGAAATTTATAATGGTTATAGTCTTCAGTTTCAGAAATCATCTTTCTAGTACAGCCATAATAATATCAGCTCTAGGCTACCAAATGTAACAATAGAACAATGAGATGTGAAGGGATGTTAAGTAGCTACCAAAGTTGACAAGAGTGCCAGAGTGGAAAGAGAGTGTGGTTGGAGCCCAAAGGCCTGGGATTTGATCCCAACTAACATGATACGTTACTTAAATTTTTGAGTCTAATTCTCTAATCTGTAAAATAAAAGGGAAAAATAAAGAAAAATGAACTCCAGGACTTTTTCTAAATAACATATCAATTTGGAAATGTTCTATAAATAATAACATTTTAAATTAAGACTGTTTAAATAGAAAATATGATGTAGGCTTTATTTAGTAGATTCTTTCAGGAAGATTTCATGAGTTCCAAAAATCATACTATCAGTAAGTTTAGGAATTTTATTAACAGGAACCTTTTGTTGTGTTTCATTTGAATTTGAGCTTTTAAGATAAAGGATGGCCATTTTATACTGGCTGAAAGTATGAACAAAATCAACTGTGAAGAGTGTTCTGTGAATCTACAATAAACAGCAGAATATTTGATCATTGGATATAACCACAGTATTGGCCCAGTGAGTATTCATGTTTAATAATTAAGATAATCGCTAATTTCCACCGCTGTTCCAATGCCACTTCATAAAGCATGCACTATTGCTCTTTTAATATCTCGCTCTCATTGACCGTGGATGCTAAATCATTCTATGTTAGCTACAGACCTTTACAATGCCCAGTGGCATTTGCCACAACAATAATAGATGATGTTGAGCCAAAGCTGCTAGGAGTGAAATGCAGACAGTAAAATGATAATAAATAACTGTCACTCTGTTACTAAACAGTGCCTGAAATTGGTTCTAGCACATGTTCAATATAGCAGAGTCTGCATAATCCAAGAACCAGACAGGCATTTACTCCTTAGTAACAGCAGCAAACAAAAAAAGAATCCAGACACTTGTGCTGTGTGGTGACCAGGAATTCCTATGAGCCTGGCATGAGTAATCAAATATGCAACAGAGAGCACTTCCAAATCTCATGGTATCTTTTCACAGGGAAATGGGCCAAAATATATAGATAAGACATACACATAGTCCAAAGGGTGAAAATTACAGCAATTCTGAACAGAATGTAACGATAAAGTTTCAGACGAATATGAGACTGAATATATAAAAAACATTACACCATTATAAGGAACACAGGTCTGTTTGGGATATAAAATGTCTGGTAGGGATTTTAAAACCTACCAAAAATGATGTTGATTCTGGTCAGGTGAAATGAGTAGGGGATACATTGAAGCAATCCTTGGCTATCTGTCTCATAAACTTTCAATATGAGGTTAGAATTTGTTGTAATAAAATCACAAGATAGGTATATGGTAAGAGAATGGTATTGTAGTCAAATTGTCCCCAATATAAAATCATTCCTATTTAAGATGTAAAAGAGAAATTCCATCTTCCCCTCCTCAGACATCTGTGGAATCCTTTGCTCCGTTCTCTCCCTCTTTTTGTTGATAATTTATCAGGTTTGTTATGGCACTGGTGGCTTGTTGTTTTCAGTATTTATCTTACTAACTTTATTCCCTAAGTGAACTGAAGTAATCACCAAAGATCTGAGTCTGTGCATATAATCCACTTACTAGCCAAATCACCTAAATCTTAGCCTCAGTATATAACCAAAGTTAATGTGAATTTATAGTAAATTGTAGATGTAATTTTCTTGTCTTGTTCTTCCCCCTGAAGCAAAGCCTGACAATAGAAGGTAGCTTATTTTGGAAATAGATATGAATGAACAGAACTGGGAGCCTGGAAAGAAGAATCAGGAAAGGAGAACCAATAATCTAAAGGAATATTATCCAGCTGGTTATTACCTGATCCCACTGGGGATCCTTGAGGACCAGTGGAACGTGTATTTCAGATCCCATCATAGGAATGGAAGAGGATGCGTTGACCAAGACATGATTTGTATGGGGTTAATGCCTCACAGAAAGTTGTGTATGTATTATAATGACTGAAAGGTTTCCAAAGGGATTCCATATCATAGTTACCGGGACGTCCCAAAGCAGGAAGTGAATAAAATCTGAGTTATTTGAAATCTGTGTAGAGGAATTTACCAAGGTAGAGAGTGACCCCACTGAATTTGATGTGGCCTCTGTTAGATCTGGTCCTTAGGGATCCATCCTATCACCAGACACCCTAGGGATGTTCCGAATGAAATGGACTATCAGAGAACTGTACACCATGGAACACAAATCTAGAATACAGAGTAGTTTCACGGCGATTTTCACAAAGTTAGAAGCAGTCACTTCTATGAAAAATTCTTAAGATCTGGAACCCTGGATGATTATCAATTTTGTAAACTATGATGGGCAGTCACCTCGCTGTCCAGGAGTCTAGACAGAGAATAAGAATACAAATAAAAATAATAAGAAGAAGAACTTAACCTTCTTATCATATAGGTATAAAGTTTATAAAACAGTCTCATACATCTTATCTTATTTGAAGTTACCAGATAAGGGAGAAGAATCAGGAAAAGAGAACCAATAATCTAAAGGTGTGTTATGGTATTATTCACTCCATGTTTTAAATGAAGAAATATAAAGTTCTTAAGTGTTGAGGGTTTTAATGAAGGCTTTGTTATCTATGTGTGATGAGCCAGGATGAGAACCCAGGTGTGGTTATCCTAATCCTAGCATTCGAAAAGGTGCATCATTCTAATAAAATTTCTTCCTATGAATTACTTTGGAAGTCAGCACTGACCCTTCCCCTCCCGTGTCTCAGCACCCACCTGCTGAACCACCCACTTCACAGAAAGCCTGAGCCATGAGAAAAGCTGAGCTTCAGCAAAATGTATTTCTAATTCCATTGTCGTTTGTAGTATTTCAGTCTCTTACCAATGACAATGAACTTTGAAGGAAACTAAATACAGACAGTCCCCAACACAAACTGGCTTCTAGGGGACTAAATAATCTACAAATGTCAGCAAGAAATGGAAACTCAAGAAAGGGATTCCAACCAATATATGTATTACTACATACTAGACGTCGTGCTATGTAAAAACGGTATTTATTTGTAGAACATTTTCCTCAATGGACAGATAAACATGGGGAATATTTCTGTTACCGAAATTATAGAAAAACAATATTTCTAACAAAACATAGGGTTTAGTGGCAGGAAATTATTCATTCTAGGGAACCTGAATACCTGAAAACTTAAAAAGTGCCTAAATTTATATATATTTTTTATTGCATGTCACCATATTTTATGTATTCTATCGTAATGCTTGCTAAAGTGTAAAAACAAATATATAAATGCAAGGTATTATTGTTAATAAAATGATAGGCTCTGATAAGACAGCTTGTTTCATTTCATGTATGAGAAAGTATACAAATAGAAATAAAATATTTTTACATACTTTTTGTGAGATTATGTAAAAGCAATCAAAAAGAATAGTAGGAACAGAATCGGCTTCTTCACATCTGTTTAAAATCAGATATTTCTAACTTCATTTATCTTATATTACATTCTTAGGAAATAGAAATCCAAAGGATTATGGGAAACATTTGGTAAAGCTTAAAGTTTATTTCAAGTCGATGTCCATGAAGTACAGAGTACAGAAACATATCAAAATCTTTGAGAAATTCTAATATTTTTTATTTAAGGTCTTGTGCATGAATGTGGATTTATGACATAGGTTTACCAAACAGCAAGGATTTACCTTGCTTAAAATGCTTTGGAGGAGACTGCATATAACATGTCCACATGAAACTCAGCGTGCCAGCCCCATTTCATACGGGATCGTTTAGGCCCCTGAGGGACCAGGACACAGAGGGAAATTTTAAGAATTCGCTTCCAGGCTCGGCGCCTGTGGCTCAATCAGCTAAGGCACCAGCCTCGTACACCTAAGGTGGTGGGTTCAAATCCCCAGCCCGGGCTCGCCAAACAACAATGATGGCTGCAACCAAAAAATGGCCGGGCGTTGTGGCCGGCGCCTGTGGTCCCAGCTACTTGGGAGGCTGAGACAGGAGACTTGCTTGAGCCCAGGTGCTATGAGCTATGAGCTGTGATGCCATGGCACTCTACCCAGGGGGATAGCTTGAGGCTCCATCTCAAAAAAAAAAGGAATTCGCTTCCATCTCCAAATCTCATATCACTGAATTTAATTAATGTAATAATAATAAAATAATGAAGATTATCATCGTATTATTGCTGCTGTTAGTACTATAAATAATAATGAATAGTTCCCCAACTTACTATGAACTTAGATACTGTTATGTGTTCGGTTAATCAATTCAGATAATTCCAACAAGTAATTTTCATATAGAGGATACTATTATTGTCCATTTGTTTTTTAGACAGAGTCTAACTCTGTTGCTCCCAGGCATCTTCAAACTATGGCCTGCAGGCCACACGTGGCCCACCGAGGACATTTATCCCACCCGCCTGGTGTTTTTGTGTTTTTGCCTGTCCTGCTTAGCAGCCAACTTGTCCCGGCGCCCGCAGTCTGGCCCTCCAATGGTCTGAGGGACAGTGAACTGGCCCCCTGTTTAAAAAGTTTCAGGAACCCTGCTAGGCTATACTTCCATGCTATAATAGCTCCCAATAACCTCAAACTCCTAGGCTCAAGCAGTCGCTTCCCTGAGCTTCCTGAGTAGCTGGGACTACAGACACCTGCCACAATGTCCAGCTAGACCAACCCACCTGCATCAGCCTCCCACAGTGCTAGGATGACAGGTGAGCCACTGCACCTAGGCTTACTATGAGTACCTTAATTTTAAAAATAAAGGAACTAAAGTAGACAGAAGCTAATTGACTTTCCCGAATAACAAAGCAAGAGGTAGCTGACTCTGATGCATTCCCAGGCAGCCTTATCCACTATTCTGCACTACCTGGATTTCAGATCCAAGTTCTGTGATCTTTTCTGCAATGCAAGCTACCAGTAGTTAGTATGGCACATGTTCACAGGTCCCCATGTTTCCTTGTGAGAGTGAAGCAAAGTACAGTACCTCAGAGTAATTCGAAAATCGGGATTAACATCTTTGGAGCTGTATGTTCCATCTTTTTGTGTATCTCTGTGAGGGGAGGGTGTGTTTATGTTAGGTGCAAAAGAAGTTATAGGCAGAAAAGAAGGGGAGTATTGACTCAGAAGAGTTCTCCCCCTAGAATTTCAGAATGTATTTACAACTTCTTGGTTTCCCTTTTCCACTCTAAGCAAACAGGTACTATTTCACTTTTATATTCCCATGACTCCTATAAACATCAAAAGTAGTGTGGAGTGATTCACTACCTGACCTGAAATGGCCTTACTGTGAGCTCTCAAGATAAAGGAAATAATTCCACTCATGCTAATCCCTCTGCATTCTAAGGATTTTAGAAAATGCTTCACAAAACCAGCTCTAGGGCCACAAATACCACTTATGAGAAGCTGCCCAGGTTGACAAGGAGAGGGCACAACCCTCCACAGCACACGCATAGCTCTCCCTCCAGGGAGGTCACCTACCCTATCTGTTTTCCCTTCAGTCTGGACGCTGGTGTGACTACGGACCTCATGATCCTCTTCCAGATCAGAAATATCCTCCAGTTCCTCTGGGGTCTGTGAAAAGAAAGCAAAACCCTGGTGAGAGGAATGTAAATTGATGTAGCCATTTTGGAAAACAGTTTGGCAATAACAGAGTTACCACAGGACCTAGCAATTCCACTCTTAGTTATATACCCAAGAGAAACGAAGGGGGCTATCCACACAAAAACTTATACACGATGATCACGGAGGTATCATTCATCATAGCTAAAAAGAGGAAACCACTCAAACATCTACGGATGCATAAATAAACAAAATGTATCTATATGATGGACTAGAATTTGGTCATATGAGGGAACAGGGACAGATGGGTGCTGAAATAAAGATGAACATTGAAAACTAAGCTATGTGAAAAATCCAGTCGCAAAGGACAGCATATCATAAGAGTCCATGTATATAAAATATCTAGAATCGGTGAATCTATAGAGATAGAGATTCAATTAGTGGTTTTCAGGGCTGAGGGGAAGATGGAACAGGCAATGATTGCTATGAGGTGAGTGACTTCTCTTGGGATGGTTACAGTGTTCTGGCGTTAGATAGTAAAGATGATCACACCACCTTGTGAATACACTAAAAACTGAGTTTTATACTTTAAAATGGTGAATCTGATGGTATGTATTATACCTTAATAAAGTCTGGGAGGAAAAAAAGCAAAAAATGATGAGAAGGAAGTTTTTCTTTGGTTGAATGGCAATTTGGCTATCCACACGGTGGTTACCACAAACCAAGGTGCTGGTAGTTGATAAATCCAGTAACAATTATCAACGTCATATACCATAACAATGACATCAAAAACAATGAAGAAATTAATTTTTGTGAAATTAATAAATAATTTAAGTTGAACTTCGGTGTTTGCTACAAATAGTTAGCTAACTTCTTTTTTAAATTTCAGCTTAAACACCTTTTGCTGAGGGAGATTTCTCAATCAGAAATCCTCTAGACTGGGGTGGATTCCTCTGCAAAGGATTTCATAGTCCTCTCCACTTGCACTGTCATAATGCTCATCAGACTTTACTATATCACTTCTTGCTGAATTGGTTAACTAATTGTTGACCTGTCTGCTCTGTGAGGCAAAGGCATGCCTTCCCTGATTACTGTCATCTCGCCACGACCTAGTACACACATGCTTTCGAATGAATAAAGCAAAATTACCTGTAATAACCAAAAAGATAGTTGTAAATGAGCAAAACAAAACAGATAAAACAGATCAACATCAAGAAGAAACACCTGACCTAACTGTACCTTTCACTGTAGTTCTGTCTTCTATACTTTAAGCTAATGTTTTTGGTTTGTGCTGTATTTTCCTAAAGTTTTCATTTCCTTTGTCTGCAACTAGAATTAAAAATACCTGTCATTATTACAAATGTGGGTAAAAATATTTAACAAGAATTATCTTAATATTTGTCTCCGTTTACACGGTCTCGATTGTATACTACTTTTTTTCTTGCTACAAAACCCTGGAGACAAATCCAAAAAAGGAAAATTTCGTTTTTATAAAAAGCAACCCAAAACAAAGTGAAAGATGTCCTTGAGTCTGTGTCTTTCATGCACACAGAGCTGTTGATGGCTGGAAAGGGACGGAGTCTGCCCCCTTAGCCCAGCTCTGATTTCGCTGAAGCCTTGCCTGGAGCCCAGGTATTTTGCTTATTTGTCAAGGTTGTTCAAAGCCTTCCTTCCCATGGGACCAGGCCAGAGATGGGGATGTCCATTGATTAGCTCACAACATGGAGCAAAATTACCAATTTCCTGTCCACTAATGACCACAGATTCTTTCTCATCTCATGGCTCTTCACCCAGAGCTCAAGCCCTTGCATTGAACACTATTCATCCCTTTGCAGAGGCGCCTTCTTCTGTATTTATTTCTACTGACTCCCATCAACTCTTAATTTTCTCCCATCGCCAAGGCCTCCAAAGTGCTGAGTATCTGTTAGCTATATGTTGATCTCTTTGCAGTTCTTCCTCGCTCCAGCTATAACCAAAGGGCAATTTACTGTCTCAGGTATTAATAGCATGAGCTCATCACTATAGAACTTCTCCAAAGTCACATATGCAATTCTTAGCCACTTTGTGTATTCTTCTCACAGCGTTCTTGGGAAACATCTTTGCATTTTCCCTCCTTGCTACATCACCAGGCCCTCTAACATCTGAATAAATTTAGTTAATCAAATTCTCTTTCTTATGTGCTATTGTTTTGCATTGGAAGTGTCTCTACTGTGATCTGTTTATTATACATGTCTGTTGTTGATGACTTCGGTTCTACTCTCCCGGTAGTGACATATCACTTCATCATCCACGTCAGTATTTTACTCAACCCTCAAATAAAGCAACATAACAGCAAGGAAGTACAACTGCTGTTATCAGAAGTCAGAGTGCCATTTTTGCTGGCAATATTGAATGAAGACAGAGCCTACCATGTTCACACCCACATATGTCTGTGCTTCCCTTTGTATTTAATGTGGGACTAATAGCTTTCTTGAAAAGCCATCAGCGCTGACCTCTTCTTTTCATAAGTAAGATCAGTGGGGGAGTGTTCAAAACACATGCTGGCAGCATTTTACGTTCTGTAAGGCAAAAATGTTAGATGGTATTGGGGAAATACAAACTTTCATACACAATATTACTGCTTAAATTAAGTGGAAACTAAGAAAGAGGAGTACGCTAATCATTAGGGCACAATGCATGTACTCCTTCAGCCCTGAAAACAAATCATAGAAAGAACAACATTTAAAAGGAGACAAGAAGGCCTATGGGCTACCTTAGATCAAGCACTCTGAAAAACAGTTCACTTTTGACTCATCTGGTAACTCTAAAAATTTAAACATTCAGAGGGGTGTGAGTGTGTGTATGTCTGTATCGCATCAATTTTCATTTCAAGAAAGAAAAGTTTAAATATCTTAGAGGCAGTGTCATAGAGTAGAACAGCTTTATCTGGTTGAATAATTCAGACTTGAATTGGAATCCTTTCCCTCCACGAGTTATTATTGGACTTTGGGCAATCTGTATACACTTTTAAACTTTGGTTTCCTCAGAACAGAATTTGATAATAATACCTAACTGCAAAGGTAATTATAAGGCTCAATTTTACTAGATGCTTTGAGTAAGAATTTAGTCCATAGATATAGCTGGGGTAAAGCAAAAATCTGTTTCTTTCTGTCTTTTATTTTTTCCTTTCCTCCATTATTCTATCCCTAATTCCATCACATCCCTTTATATGATTTTATAAAAAAAAAATTTATGTAAATTTGGATGGCTTCATTTTAATACAAATTTATTTTTGAACTAGAATCTTGGATAAGCCACCAAATATTTCTGTACTGTAGATTCTGTACAGATATTATTCTGGATTGGAATGATACTTCCTAGCTGCCTCTAGTTACAGTCACCTGATTTTGACTATGTAATTTCACTGTCCTAAAAAATAGAGTTGAATGTAATTCTATATGCATTGCTTTCTTCTGCATACCAGGTAAGAGATTTCTTTTGATTGGATTTTAATCATGTTTAAGAGTAAAATTATCTCTTAAACTGGCCCCAGAAAACATTCACTCTAGTTTAGATTCTCAGAGGCGATGAAAATATCTGTAAAATGCCTTCTTTAAGCTGAGCTGATCACTAAACCTAACCAAGATGAAGATGGTCCAGTTTTCCAGAAGGAGTGTTAAGAAACACAGGCATTAGTTACTTCTCGTCTGAGATTTCAGAAATATATTTCATATTTTGTTTGTTTGTTTGTTTTGTTGAGACAGAGTCATACCCTATGCTCTGAGCAGAGTGCAATGGTGTTGTAGCTCACTGCAACCTCAGACTCAGGCTGTGGGCATCCTGCTGCCTCAGCCTCTGAAGCTGCTAGAATTACAGGTGCTCGCTGCAGTACCCAGCTGGGTTTTTACACTTTTTTCATGTGTTGGGGTCTCACTCGTGCTCAGACAAGCCTCGCACTCCTAAGCTTAAGTGATCCTCCCTCCTTATCCTCCCACAGTGCTGGGCTTATAGGCGTTAACCGCCACTCCCAGCTATTTCCTACTTTTCTATTATAACTTTTGCTTACCATGGAGCTTTCCTTAGCCAACTCAAAAATCATTTCAAACAGGCTTAGTTTCTTCACCTGTAAAATTGTGCAAATACTACCTAATTCTTAGGGCTATTGTGAAGTAAAAAGAAAACAATAAACTAGAACATTATTTAATGGCTAGAAAATACTGAATTTTCAATATTTGTTTATGATGATAGATTATCATTGTTGTTATTTATCTTACTTTATTTAAATAAAAGAGGTCAAAAACAAACATATAAGTGAAAACATTCAGGCCAAGGTTTTATATTAAGATAGGGCAGCAATGAAATAGTAGTAGTCCATTAAGATACCAGGGTCACAATAAATTTCATGTTTCCTTTTTTCCCAAGGAGCTCAGCACTTTCTGTATCATTATCTCACTAATTCTTTCAGCCTCTCTAGTGAGGCAGGTGACATTATTACAACTAAAAATTTACTTGTACAGACTTTGTAAGTGTCTAATATTAAAATATGAAAAAAAATGTGGCTGTCAAGCTGCAAAAAGGAAGAAAAAAACAAAAAAAAAGAAAGAAAAAGAAGTAAAGCAAAGAAAGAAGAAAAAAGAGAGGAGAAAAAAGGAAGAAAAGAAAAAAGAAGAAAAGAGCAGAGAAGATAAGAGAAGAGAGGGGAGGGGAGGGGAGAGGAAAGGAGAGGAGGAGAGGAGAGGAGAGGAGAGGAGGAGAGGAGAGAGAAGAGAAGAGAAGAGAAGAGAAGAGAAGAGAAGAGAAGAGAAGAGAAGAGAAGAGAAG
>CAUYQV010148801.1:0-14965 GCA_963574575.1 Galagoides demidoff
TTCCCCCAACTTTTGGCATCTCATTGGCCCTTCCTGAGTGCAGACACACACATTCTCCAACGTGACACCTTCAAGCACATGCTGTCATGCTGCTGTGCTACTCCTACAAGCATTGGGACACCAACGTGGGCACCAGGAGTAGGACCGCCCTGCCCAGGCACCATCTCCCTTGCCCTTGGATAATGGAAGTTCTTGCAGAGGGAAAGGGTGGAGGGCTTGTTTCTCTAGCTGTGGGTGTGGGCCTCCCTTGGGCCCTCCATAGAACAGTTGCCGTCCTGAAGTCCTACCCCAGCCTCAAGTTCCTCACATAGGACCCAACCTTGAGGGATTAACACATTCATGTGCCAGGCAGCTCTGGGGTGAGGTGAGCCCTCTCTCCAGGGAGCTCTACTTCCTGTATCAGCATGGGGCTGTTGGCTGTGGGGGGGGCACAGGGATCAGTCAGGTTTGTTATTACAGAGAGGGAGGAGGCTGGGGAGGAAAGGGACTTGGTCTTGGGTCACAAGGCAGCCATCCGGGTCTTCTGCTTCCCAGGCCCCAGCTCTTCCCCTCTGCAAGGGCCTCTTCTCCCTTATCACCCAGATGCAAGGAGCTCCTTAAGCCCCCTCTGTAGGAAGCTGCCTTCGGTGGGGGCAGGGGGAAAACCTAGAGCCTGGCATCAACTGGCACAGTTCTGCTGCCCTCTGCTGGCCAGAAGCTGCAGCCACACTATGCCTTCTTTTCCTGTTTGTTCCTCTTTCCCTGGAGCCACAGCCATTTCCAGCATTGGCACTCTTTGGACCAGAGGTTCTCAACCTGTGGGTCTCGACCACAGGGGTCACCTAAATACATCTTGCATATCAGATATTTACATTACAATTCATAATAGTAGCAACTAAATTACAGTTATGAAGTAGCAACGAAAATAATTTTATGGTTGGGGGTCACCACAACATGAGGAACTGTATTAAAGGGTTACGGCATTAGGAAGGTTGAGAACCACTGCTTTGGACCTTCTTTGGGGCAACTGCACAATTCAGCTCTACCTTGGGTCTGTAGTTCCCAGGCCCAGAGCAGACCCAGCCTGCAAGCTAGGTCTCTTCAGCAACGCCCACCACTACCTTCCCCTGCTCTCTTCTAGCCCAGTTTCAACTTCTAGCTTCTGTGCTTTCTACTACCCAGATTTCCAGGCCAAGTGCACCTGCTATTATCCCAGCTAGAATTTGGACACACCAGTGTCAAAAATGGCATCAGCCAGAGGGTGTGGGAACAGAAGATCAGGAGTGGAGGCCATGTAGGAAAGGCAACTTGCTTCTTTATATTCTGTAAAACTCTGTAAATAAAATACAAAACCAAAAGATGTACTGGGGTAGAGGCAGAGTGGCCAGGCCCCAGACACTGATTTGTGACAAGGGATGTGCTGAGCCGAGGCTAGGAGGCACTTGACTCCAGGCACTGAATCTACCAACCCCAGGGGCAAAAAAAGAATATATTAGATTTTCATTGATAGAATCTGTGGGGGAGGGGTGTCTGGAGCCAGCCCTCACCCTCCCTGCCAGTGCCTGGTGAGCCCTGAAAGTAGGGAGAAGGGGCGCTGGGAGCTGTGGGTGGATGGTTTAGAAAGCTGTGCTGGCCATGCTGCCGGGCCCAAAGATGCGGGGCAGGGCGTCCAGTGACTCCTCCAGCCGTCGATGGGCAGACTGTCCCTCTTCACCTGTAATGTGACGATAGGGTCAGGTGTGGCTCTAGCCTCATCTCTCCCACTCCCATCAGCCAAGATGTCCCAGAACTCCACTTGACCTCTCCTCTCTCCCATCCCCAGCTCACCACATTGTTGCAGGCTCTGCCGGGCAGCTTCTCTCACAGCTTCCGTGTCTGTTTGGCAGAGGTACACCAGGGGCTCAATGCCCTCAGGAGCCTATTGGAAGAAGGAGCATTAAGTGGGCCCAGTGGAGCAGACAGGAGAGGCTCAGGGGTGTGGGTACTAGGAAGGGAGAGAGAGGGAGAGTGGGCTGGCAGGGGTCACCTTGATGCAGCCCAGGGCCAAACAGCCAGCCACTCGAGTCTGTACATCTTCATCCTCCAGCTGGTCCAGGAAGCACAGGAGGGCCTAGGTAAGGGTGAGAGGGCAGATTTAGCCAAACACTGGGAGACTGGGAGCCTGGGACCCCAGCTCTTGCCCTCAAGGGAGCCTTGCCTGACTCACCCTCTCCCGGAAGGTGGGGCCCAGTGACAGGCTTCGGAGCTGGGTGCTGACAGCAGCCATGACTTTGTTGTTGCCATGGACAAGCAGGGAGCTGAGGGCCCGAAGCCCATCCCTTCGCAGCCGCCCCTCGGGTGCCAACCTCAGGGCCTTCAGCACAACAGCCTGGTCATCCGAGTTGAGATTTCGCACCAGTAGCACTGAAAGAAAGTAGAAGTGGGGGTGGGACAAGGTGACAGGGCAACCTTCTCCCTCCTAGTTTGGGGAGGGCTCATCCTTATGTCCTCAGACCCTCCCATATAGTCAAGCAACTTTGTGATAAGGGCCACTGCCTCACCCTCCTCAGCAGTCTCAGTCACATAGGCCTCCATGGAGGGGCTGTCCAAGGTTTCAACATAACTCCAGAACTGGAAGATGGTGAGGTGCTCTCCAGGTCCTGGCTGGGGCCTCCTGGGCAGCTTCTGCCCCAAGGCATCCTCCAGAAACTTCACACACACTGCAGGAAGCAATATCACAGGCCTCAGAGTCTAGATGGACTCAGACTTTTAGAGTAAGAAGAATGTTCTCATCCCAAGCTCAGGTCCAGGGGCTCCCTGTCCAAACCCTACCTGGGTCTTTTGCTCCAAAGCACAAGCCTTTGCTGTTTCCCCTCAGTGCTTAGCTGGTATGTCTGTGTGGCTGACCTGGCTTTCCCTGAGGTCCCTGTCTCTAGGGATTCAAGAAAGGAAGGAAGAAGGGGCAGGTAGGCAGCCCACTCACCAGCCTCAGCTAAGCCTGGCTGGCGCAGGGATAGACGAGCACCATATTGATTGCAGAAGGTGAGAAGTACCCGTTCCACGGGGCAGATGAAGGGGCTGAGGCCCTGTGTGCACTGGTCCCAGAAAGTCAGGAAGCCCGGCCGAGAAGCTGAGAACTGTACCACTGTGAAGGTTGCAGGAAAATGTCAGCAACAGAGCAGGCAGGTGCAGGTGGGGTGAGGTAGGAGCTTCAGGGCAGACACCAGAACCAGAGCCCACGGGGCCATTACCTTCCTGGGCAGAGGTGACAGGAATCTCCCATAGCCTGCTGAGCTCACATACTGCCTCAAGTACTCGAGCTTCCCGCAGCAGCCGCTCCAAGGCCCATGCCTCCTGGCAGCGCAGGGGCCCAAATGTGCCTAGTTTCTGGAGAACAGGGGTGACCAACCAGCTCAGACCTCAGGGTAGGGCCTGAGTGGGATGGACCCCAGAGACTACAAATCCCAGCATGCACTGGAGGAGACGGGGTAAGGGCCAGAGTTTAGAACAGTGGTTCTCAACCTTCCTGCTGCTGCGACCCTTTAACAGTTCCTCATGTTGTGGTGACCCCCAACAATAAAATTATTTTTGTTGCTATTTCATAACTGTAATTTTGCTACTGTTATGAATCATAATGTAAATACCTGATATACATGATGTATTTTCATTGTTACAAAGGGGTCGCGGCAACCCACAGGTTGAGAACCACTGATCAGAAGGTACGCCATTCAGCAAAAGCCAGAATTGAAGTGCAGGGCTCCCTGGGATAAGGGGTTCCAAGGGAAGGGTAGAGGAATACCACTAGCCTCACCAGCAGGAGGCGACTGCAGTGGTACAGGTGCTGGACCAAGGCAGAGTCCAGAGCTGGACACCCTGTGCTGAGGGGGCGGGCACTGGGTGACTCTAGGCTGTCCTCTGCCCCAGCCTCTGGGCTGCTTGGGAGCCTGAGAGAAAAATGAGGCCAACCGCCCCAAGAGCACACATCACTTCCAGGTCAACAGTATTTATTTTTATTAAACTTCCCTCCTCCCAGAGTGGAAGAACAGATGAAGCACAGAAAACAGATAATGGGTAAGTTCACAGAGGACTTCCAGAAGGAGAAAGGGGTTGGGAACAGCAGGAAGTAGCAGGGAGTCTCTGGAGTCAGCATGCCTTGTGCCAGCTCTGGCTAGGACCACCGGGGTACCTGGGGCTGGGAGGGGTGGGAATAAGGATGCAGGCAGGATGCTCTATGAAAAGTGGACTGCAAGGGGCACAGGGCACTGGGTCGTGACCTAGGCAGCAGCAGAGGGAGCAGGGACTGAGCAGGACTGTCAGCTGGGAATTGGTGAAGGTTACTCTGGGATTGATAGTGCAGGACCCGAGGCCTCCAGGAGAGGTATGGTTGAGACAAACGGGGCTGGTGCTGGGGAACCCAGGGTGCATGGTGAGACACTGAAGGAGCTCCTTCATAGGGTAGGTCCAAGGTGAGGTGAAGGGGACGAGGAGGGGCTGGAGGCTCACAAGCTGATGGGGACGAGCAGGGGAGGCAGACATTGTAGAGATGAGAAGGGTGGTCAGAAGCACTGGGGACACAGATGGGTTTGGAGACATAGGCATCAAGAATACGTAAGGGGTGAGCAATGGTGCAACTGCCAGCAAGTCCATCCTCATGTACTCTACCTGGCCCCCCTCACCTGTTCCCTCATCTTGCTTTTTTTCCCACCTCACCTGTTCCTCTTTTACCTGGTACTGCTTCATCTCTTTCCCTGCCTGTCCTCCCCCTCACTTAGTTCCGTTCCCATCTCACCTAGCCCCCTCACCTGTCACTGGGACCATCGTTATCCTCATCTTCATTGAGGAAGCTGAAGCTCTCCAAGGCATGCTCCACGGTGATGCTAAGGCTGGAGGCCCGGCTGCGAGTTAGGCCTTGTCTCTGCTGAGGTTGTGAAAGGGGTGAGAGCTGCTGCCACTGCCTGGCTGCCCTCCCTATGCTGCCCCTGCCCATCCTGCAGTCCAGTCCTCCTCACCATAAGCAGACTCTCCAGCCGGGTCACCTCTTGCTCTAGGCCCTGTAACTCAGGGAATTGGCCACGATAGTCATCCAGGGCAGCTGTTAGGGCCCCCAGTGCCTCCTCCAGCCTCCTGTCCCCAGCCTTTCCAGCTTCCCCTGAGACTGGGGCCTGGGCAGCCACAGCCAGAGTGAGGTCTGAATGCTGGGGCAGAGGGGATACTGGGGAGGCAGGGGGGGTTAGCCTCTGAATGATGGACTCTGGGAGGTCTGGCACAGGGTTTGTGAGGGGTTTCCAACTGGAACAGGAAGGACTCTGGTCGGAAGTGTTGAGGGCTCTGGGAGCTGACTGAATGCAGGTAGTAGAGGCTGGGGTGGGGCTTGTGGTTGTGAGAGTGGGGTTTGTGGTGGTATGGGTGGGGTTTGTGGTGGTATGGGTGGGGTTTTTGGTTGTGTGGGTGGGGCTTTCAGTAGTGTGAGTAGGGCTTGCAGTGGTATGGGTGGGGCTTGCAGTGGTCTGGACTGGACTTGTGATAGTAGGGCAAGGGCCTATAGTAGTGAGGGTAGAGATCATAGGCTTGTGTTGGGTAGAGCTCGCAGTAGTGTGAGTGAGGGTTGGGGCACTGTGGGTAGGGCTGATGGCACTATAGGTGGAGTCTGTAGTGGTGTGGGTAGGGCCTGACAGTTCCAAAGGACCAGAGTCTGTGGTCTCCTGAACTGAGTCTAGGAGTATAGATGGGGCAGGGTCTGTAAATTTAGAGGCAGGGCCTGATGTACCAAGGGTAGGGCTTGTGGCAGAGTGGCCAGGGTCTAGGGCAGGAGGAATAGGACTAGTGTGCTCCCTGTGAGTAGGATCTAGGTATACAGGTGGGCTAGGTCCCTGCACTAGGCTTTCAGGGCCCACAGCCTCCACTGAAGCCTCAGCCAAGGCAGCATCCACACTGGCCTCACTGATGTGGCTCAGAGTCCGGCTATAGGGTGCATGCCCATTTGCCAGGGCTGGGGCCATGGCACCCTCCTCATCCAAGGACCTAGAGCTGGGCATCTCAGGCCTACGGAAGGCAACTTGGATGGGCAGGGGCTCAGGTTGCTGCACCAGAGGCCTAGGGGCTGATGAGTGGCGGGCAGTGCCTGACAGCTGTGGGCTGGATGAGTCATCAGAAGATTCAGAGGACAGGGACCATGCTGTCCCATTCTCCAGCTCCTCCTGCCGCCGCAGCATGTTCTGGGTGAAAGAAAAGGGCATTTCAGGACCATGCCCAGGGAGCCCATGGAAATGGTGAGGCCTGGGCCTGAACTCACATAGAAAGCCTGCTCCCGAAGTGAGGGTGTATCTGGTGGGCTCTGGCTATAGGTGGAGAAACGCTTAGTGACTGTGGAGGCCTTGTTGACAGAAGAAGCTGCTGAAGGCTGGTCATCCTTGTCAAAGGGGCTGAGGAAGGAAGAAGCTGTTGGTAGGTGCCACAGCCCTCCTGGCCCTGTCCCCAAACCCCTCAGTCCCACCAACCTCCATGTGACTTCCAGGCTAAGCTTAATAGTGCCAAGGTCATTGATGTCCACAGCCACAACCTGGGGCAGGGCAGCGAACAGGTCCTTGGTCTCACATGAGACGCTGCCCACAATAACATGGTTGGCCAAGCCCTTCAGTTCTGTCACCTGCAGCCAAGAGTATATGAGGGAGGGTCACAGGGTGCAGGAGCCATAAGATCGTGTGCCATCAGAGGGCTGGTTCTGCCTAGAGCTTGTGAGATTGTAACGAGCCATGGAGACTTAAACCTGTCTGAGAGCCCGGAGATCACAGATATCCCAGAGGGTCACTTAAGTTATGAGGGTTATAGCATCATAGGCCTTAGGGGGTCAAATATTCACAGAATCAAGAGGTCATAAGGTCACAAAGATTGTTCTCAAGGCCTCAAAGATCATGAAGGTCATGGGTCACACATTCACAGGGCCGTGGAGCCTTGAGGTCTCAGGAGTAGGGGTCTCAAGGTCATGAGGGTCACAAGGAGTTCATAGGACCATGGTGTTCTGTGGTCTTTGGTTGGGACATCACCTTGATGGACAGGAATTCCGTGAGCAGAGGAAGAAAGATGGTTTCTTCACTGTCCCACACCTGCTTCCCACTACCCTCAATGCGGCCGCGTAGTTTCCAGCGCTGACGCCCATACTTCATGCAGATCTGGGGGGACAGGCAGGATGAGGCAGCCCGTGGTCCCATGATCCTGCCTTCCCAGCCCTTCCCTGCACAACTTCATACCTCATACTGATCGCCCACACACAGCCTGGCGAAGCCAGCCAGCCCTAAGATTTGAGGAAGAAGTAGACAGGCCATGTTGGGAGGTCTTGAGCATATTCCCTCCACTCCCACCACCTGCTCCCATGACTCAGTACCTTTCATCCGGAGATGAAACTCGCCCAGCTGTGCCTCTAGCTCGCTCTCCAGCAGACACATGCTCTAGGAGGGCAGGGACAGAAGGTAGTCAAGAATCAGTTTCTTCTTACCAGCCCTGCCACAACTTGTGCCTCTGCTTCATGGGTACCCATCCCTTACCTCTGTGTACTCCCGATGTCCCCGAGTGGCCTCAGCTAAGCTGTCCCGGGCCTCTCTGCTCCCTGGGGACCCAGTGCTATAGGCACGGACCATGTTGTAGGCACCATCCCGGAGTCGCCGCTGGACACAGTATGCCTCATACAACTCATCGATCTGGGAAGGTAAGTGGGGTAGCAGTGTGGGGACTGAGATCACCACTGGGGTTGCGCACCCTGGGGCTTCCACCTCCCAGTCTCTTTATGATATCCAATCCTCCACCCCACTTTGCGTGCATGCTGCACACATACCTTGCTGGCATGGAACTCCAGTCGTCGCAGGAAACGTTCAATGGACTTGACTTGCTGGGAGAGAGGTGGGTCAGGAGGGGCCTAAAGTCAAGGGCCCTCTACCCTCCCCATAAATCAATCCCTTTCAACACAATGCTATATACACTTACCTTGTCCAAATCATACAGAAAGCCCTGCAGAGGGGATGAGAAGGGCACTTAGGAGATAAGCAGAGGACCAGCAGAGGCAGTTGCTTGCCCAGGTCCATCATAGCTCCCCTTCCCCACAACCTTCCTCATATCGCAGCTCACAGCCACTCCAGGTATGGCAGGGACTGACTGCTTTCCTGGATGCTTGCATGGTGCACGCTGCTAACACAGATCTGGTGGTCCCTTAGACCTCTTTACAACCCCTCTCCAACCTCTTCCCTGGTATCCTTTTTCTAGCAGCCCCTATAGGGAGGGAGCTCTGGGCCTTGTTATGCATGGTTCTCTCTGCCCATTCATCCTTCCATCCACCTCTAGGAGCCCTAACCTTTTCCTCAAGAAGCACCTCTCTCCTCAGTGCAATTACAATATAATCTCCCGTCATTCATGTATTTTGGGTCAGATATGTGACACTGGAAGATGCCACGAGCAGGTACTGGATCCCAAGCAGAAAGCATGCACAGCAAATAAGCCTTTCCTGATATCCTCCCTTTCCTACTCACACCTCAACTAAGTCTCCCCAGAAAATAGCCCAGGTATCACCCAAAGCTGGCCAGACCCAGCCCCTCACTCCACAAATACAGCTCATCAACCTGGGAAGGTGAGTGGGGTGTCAGTGGGGGGCATTAGCCCAGGGCATCCCTACCACGCATCACTCACCAGGCGGGAATTCCTCTTGGACTCCCTTATCTGCACCTGGAGCTTCTCCTGCTCCTGCTGGTGCACTTCCAAGTAGGCCCTGAGGAAAGAGGTGACAACAAAAATTAACTTACCTTTCCAGTCTCAAGATGCACAGGAACAAGCAGCAGTGAAAGGGAGATAGGGCTGCAGAAGGTTCCTATTAACAGAAAGGAGATGAGAGTTTGGGGAGAGATCCTGGGGCAAGGGATGGGGAGGGAGTTGCTTACGTCAGGCCCTGCTTAAGTGCAGCATACACCAGGTCCAGCCGCTCAGGCTGTGGCACCTTGGAGGCTGGGTGAGCCACGGAAAACATCCTGGACACTCGGGAAAGTGCAAGGAGCTTCCGTGGGGGCCCTGGCGGGCTGAAGACCGGTAAATTCCTGAAGAAGAGGCTGTCCTCAGAAAGAGGCCAGTAGGAGTCTCCCAAACCCTCACTACACACCCAGTCCCATAGGCTCTCTTAACCCTATTAACCCTGCTGCTCAGCGTACCTGGGCCCCCGCTCGTGGCTGCCGAGGACTCCTGCGAACGACTGGCTCCTACTGACCCGGGCGCTGAGCGGGCGGCGCTGCGGCCGTACCGACAAGGACATCATGGAATGAGTCCGCGCGGGGCTCCCTAGGGGTGGCAGGGAGAATGGTGTCCAGCACCAGTCGAGTCCCTGAAGCCCACTCCCCACAGCCCGGTGGTTCCAGGGCTGGAGGCGGTCTCTCCTGGTGATCAGGTACAGCAGCCCCAGTGGGCTTTGGCCTCGTACTCTTAGACCTGCGATCCCGGGGGTTAATGACAGGGCAGCAGCGAGCGTCTCAGCCTCCGACTCGGACTCAGCGTGGCCTCGGCTCGGCCCCCACTTCCTGCCGAGGTGCGGGCTCCGCCTGCTTCTGAGAGCAGGAAGGGGGGGTCTCGAGGGGACCCTCCTCCGGCTGGGAAGGGGCAGGAAAGGGGCGGGGCGCGGGAAGAATGTGCGGAAGCGCCAGTTTACCCGGGGGCGGGGCGGCCTCTCCAGTCCTGCCCCTGACATTCCCCCCCCCCACAAGTGGGTCAGGAGCTGGGGTGCCCGCACCCTGGGAGGCCGCAGGAAGTCACGGCGGGGCGGGTGCGGTACACACTAAGCCCTATAGAGTTGCCCAACAGGCCTGCCATCTGCCTGCCCAGTGTAAACTGCTCCCCCAGCCCTCACAACTCTCAGGCTTTAGGACGCCAGAGCCCTCCTGGCGCCCGCCAGCCGGGGGATTCCCAGAGTGGGGCGCAATGCCGAGAAGGGCCCCACCCCCTCTTTCCTGCGGCTCCAACTTGGAAACTGAGTCACAGATGCACGCCTTCGGTCCTGCCCTTGGTAGGAAGAGATCCTAGGCAGACCCCTCACCCGGCTCCGGAGAAACACGCACCCAACACCCCAGAATTTGGCCTGCACCTTCTGGGGTATGCCTCAGAGCCTTCGCAGACCCGGGCTAGGTCCTACCTCTCTTCTTGGCGTTCATGGTAGGTCCCAGACAGCCCCCCTTGCTCGCCCCCAGCGTCCCGCCGGCCCAGGGCCACTTGGTGCAGGCCGGCTGGGCTGCACTCTCTCCCAGCGGCTCTGGCTCCACCTTTGGCTCCTCCCGACACTGCCCCCCGCCCAGTTCCTGCAGCCTGACTCAGCCTGCCTGGATGGGGCGGAACCGCCGGACTAGGGGGCCACCAGGCCTTGGCTGCCTGGCCCCCGGGAGCGGTGGCTGGGGATTCCCCTTGGGGTTGACGGGGTCAGTGTGTGTGTAAAGGGACGTGGGCATGGTGATGCACATGGAGGACCAGAATGAGGGGGCTGAGCAGAGGTGGCTGTATTGGAGACAGTGGAGTATGGGCCTCGGAGAATAGCCCTTGAGGAGTGGTTGAGAGAAACCCATGGAGGGCTGAGAGTCGGGTTGTAAGCGCTGAAGCTGAAGAGTGGGTGGCTGAGGAGTGGACTGTGCCAATGGAGCACAGAGACAGGGCACTGATAATCAGTCTGGGAGGCTGAGAAGAAAGGGCTGAAAGTATGAGACTATGTTTTGCTGTTCCAAGAGAGACACAGAGAAGGAACTGGATACATAGAGTCCCACAGTCCCATGCATCACCCTCACCCCTTCTCCCAAAGACAGGGTGCTCAGTGTGGGCACTCCCCCTCTTCCCAGGCCCAAGGGAAAAGGATCAGGTCGCACTGCCCAGTCAGGGTCTCCTTTCTAGCAGAAGCTGCCTCTTAGGCTAAGGTCCCATCCTTCTGGCCCCCTGCTCACATGGGCCCGTCAGGCCGTGAAATCTCTAACTTGAGTATCTGATGTCCTCCATGGATGGTAGGGGCCATCATCCACACCCACCGGGTACCCCATCCCCTGACTCCCCGCCCCCCCACCAATCCCATAAACACTCCTGCTCCTTGAGGTTCAATTCTGTCACATTATGCTTACTTTTCCCCCAAGAGGTGAAGTGGGTCCAGAGGTCCGCATTTCCAATAAACTCACGGACCCACCCCCCGACAGTTTCAGATGTAAGAGGTCCAAGGATCCCAGTTTGGGAAATGCTATTTCTTTACCTCCTTAAAGGTCACCTGTGCACCCAACATTTGGTGACCAATGGTTTCCTGTGGGTTGCCTGCCCAACAATGCCTCTCTGTTCTTTCAGCCATCCCACCACAAGAACACACCAGCCTTATCACCTGCCCCTGAAATACCCCTTCCCTAAATCACAACCACGGTGACCACAGTACTGAAGGTCTCTCCATTACCTCCACCTCACCTACCTTTTACCTGAAACCTCTTCTTCCTTAAGCTCTCAGCTAATTTATTTAACTATTCATTGAATGACAACCCTATCCCAAGCAAGTGACAGTCACTAGAGACACAGCCTGGAATTTCACAGATACTACCCTGTACAGAGCTCACAGTCCGCCTCTGCCTTCTTTTTTTCAGCCAGCAAATTCTTCCCTTCTCTTTCCTGCACACCCCCCCTCCCCGCCCCAGCCTGGATCCACAGCCACCAACCCATCACCTGCCTGCTGCTAGTGTCCTTAGCATTCTCCACCTCTCTCCTTCCTGACTGAAACCAACTCCTTGTCTTCTCTGAGCCTGCACACAGGCTGGCGGGAGCTGTCAGAGATCTTGGCACAGTAGCCTGACTGGTACCACAGAGAAATTCTCAACCTCAACCAAGCTCTTACTTCCCACCTGGTAAGTTCTTGTGTGCAACCCTAGTCATCTCTCTCCTTTCTGGGTGTTTTAGACTTTCTCAAGTCTCTAACAACCTCAAAGTCACTCCCACATAGAAAATGAAAACCCCCTGGCTCAGCACGCATAGCACAGTGGTTACAGTGCCAGCCACACATGCTGAGGCTGGTGGGTTCGAACCCAGGCCGGGCCAGCTGAACAACAATGACAACTGCAACAAAAAATATCTGGGCATTGTGGGGGGGGGGCGCCTGTAGTCCAAGCTACTTGGGAGGCTGAGGCAAGATAATATCTAGGCTAAGGCGCCAGCCACATACACCTGAGCTGGCGGGTTCGAATCCAGCCTGGGCCACCAAACAACAATGATGACTGCAATCAAAAAATAGCCAGGCATTGTGGTGGGCGCCTGTAGTTGCAGCTACTTGGGAGGCGGAAGCAGGAGGATCCCTTGAGCCCAGGAGTTGGAGGTTGCTATGAGCTGTGATGCCACAGCTCTTATCGAGGGTGAGAAAGTGAGACTCTGTCTCTACAAAAAAAAAAGAAAAAAAAGAGACTATCTAGCCCAAGAGTTTGAGGTTGCTGTGAGCTATGATGCCATAGCACTCTACTGAGGGCAACAAAGTGAGACTCTGTCTTAAAAAAAAAAAAAGAAAGAAAGAAAATGAAAACCCTGGAAATTGTTCAAATGCCTATCAATAAATACTAGAATTACTAAACAGTAAAAAAAACCCAAAAACCTGAAAAATAGACAACTACACTCAATGATATGGAAGAATTTAACAGACATAATGTTGAGTGAAAGCAATACAAAAAAGAGGACGTATGTATGATTCCCTTGATAGAAAACTTGAAAAGCAGGAAAAACTAACCTAAGGTGATAGAAGTCAGACTAGTAGTCACCCTTGAGGTGTTGTGACAGGGGTCTTCCAGGGTGTTGGTACTGTTCTATTCCCTGTTCTGGGTTCAATTTCCTGATCCTATATGGGTGTGTTCCCTTTGGAAAATGTATTAAACTGGAGCGGCACCTGTGGCTAAGTGAGTAGGGTGCCGGCCCCATATACAGGATTCAAACCCGGCCCTGGCAAACTGCAATAGAAAATAGCCAGGTGTTGTGGCTGTGCCTGTGGTCCCAGCTACTTGAGAGGCTGAGGCAAGAGACTTGCCTAAGCCCAAGAGCTGGAGGTTGCTGTGAGTTGTGATGCCACAGCACTCTACTGAGGGTGACAAAGTGAGACTCTGTCTACAAAAAAAAAAAAAGTATCAAACTGTATACTTAGGACTTATACTTTCTGTATATTTCAATATAACATTGCCTATAATAACTACAGAAAGAAATGACCTCCTGCACCCTGTGTCTCTCTCCTAAGTACCCCACTCCTCACCCTATCTTTCTCCTTTCAGAGCCAAAGTTCTTAAAGAGATGTCCATCTCCACTTCCTCACACAACCACCTACTCCTCCCATCCTGGCTAAGTTTCTGTACGAACCACTCCCTTGACGGCTGCGGACAAGGTCACCAGTGACCTCCCTGTTGCTGAATCCAGTGTCCAATATTTATCCTTATCTTGCTTGATCTCAGTAAAGCTTTTGACTTTGTGCCTCCCTTCCTCTTTTTTAAATCCTTCCTTCTCATGAATTTCAAGAGCAGCATGTTCCTGGTTTACTATCCACCTCCCTAACTGTGTATCTAATTTTCACACAGACACTGTCTCTCTCCCCATCCCTGATGGGCCTTATCCTCCCCACCCTTGGGCTGTGTACATCTCCCACGGCTCAATGCCATCTAAAATGTTGCCAACTTCCTTATCTCTTACTAGCCCACACCACTTTTCTGTTACCGCCTGCTTGATACCTCCCTAGAAGCTGAGTGACAGTGCATAGTGGGGCACAGTGAGCTACTAGGAGATGTGCTGAGTTTGAGGTTCCCAAACTGAATTCACCACTTTCCCCCTCCAACCTGACTCTCCCTAGTCTTTTTATTTTTGAGACGGTCTCACTATGTAGCCTTTGGTAGAGTGCTGTGGTGTCACAGCTCACAGCAACCTCCAACTCTTGGCCTTAAGTGATTCTCTTGTCTCAGCCTCCCAAGTAGCTGGGATTTCAGGTGTCCACCACAATGCCCAGCTACTTTTGTTGTTGTTGCAGTTATTGTTGTTTAGCTGGCCTGGGCCAGGTTGGAACCCATCAGCCTTTGGTTCATGTGGCTGCCGCTGTAACCACTGTGCTATGGGCACCGAGTCTCTCCCTAGTCTTTTTGTTTCTGTGACAGCCTCACCATCTATGTACCCAGACAAGAAACTGGGAATGGCTTGGCACCTGTGGCTCAAGAGGCTAAGGCACCAGCCACATACACCTAAGGTGGCGGGTTCAAATCCAGCTGGGGCCTGCCAAACAACAATAATGGCTGCAACCAAAAAACAGCCAGGTGTTGTGGTGGGCACCTGTGGTCCCAGCTACTTGGGAGGCTGAGGCAAGAGACTTGCTTGAGCCCAGGAGTTGGAGGTTTCTGTGAGCAGTGAAGCCATGGTACGTTACCCAGGGGGACAGCTTGAGGCTCTGTCTCAAAAAAGAAACTGGGAATTATCCTGGATGCCTCAGTTAATTAGATAACTCCTGCCATGCCTAGCTCTTAAATATCTCTGCAATTTGCTTCTTCCCCTCCATCCCCATAACTAGAATTCAGGTCCAAGCCATCACCAACTCTCCTCTAGAACCCAACAGCAGCCTGCTAATGGGATTCCTGACTCCAATGTAACCTCCAATGATTTATTCATTATTCAGTAATAACAGTGATCTCAAAACTCCAGTAGCCCAACAATGTCAGAAACTGTCCTTTATTGAGTGCTTTCTATATGCTTTCAGGCACTAAGCTTAAAAAACATCATCTCAGCTCGGCGCCTGTGGCTCAATCAGCTAAGGCGCCAGCCACATACACCTAAGGTGGCGGGTTCGAATCCCCAGCCCGGGCCCGCCAAACAACAATGATGGCTTCAACCAAAAAAATGGCCGGGCGTTGTGGCGGGCGCCTGTGGTCCCAGCTACTTGGGAGGCGGAGGCAGGAGACTCGCTTGAGCCCAGGAGTTGGAGGTTGCTATGAGCTGTGATGCCATGGCACTCTACCCAGGGGGATAG
>CAUYQV010148802.1:0-35998 GCA_963574575.1 Galagoides demidoff
GTAGCTGGGACCACAGGCGCCTGCCACAATGCCCGGCCATTTTTTGGTTGCAGCCATCATTGTTGTTTGGCGGGCCCGGGCTGGGGATTCGAACCCGCCACCTTAGGTGTACGTGGCTGGCGCCTTAGCCGATTGAGCCACAGGTGCCAAGCCTGTCCACCAGACTCTTGAAGTCACGCTGCTCTTTACTGCTGTGCACGTCTACTCTATAGATTAGGAAGACTCAACAGACATATTAAAACCTTATTTTGGGCTGGGCGTGGTGGCTCACATCTGTAACCTTAACAGTCTGGGAAGCTGAAATAGGAGGATCACTTGAGCTCAGGAGGTCAATACCACCCTGAGCAGAGTGAGATCCCTCCTCTCTACTAAAATAGAAAAATCAGCCAGGCATGCGGGTGTGCACCTACAGTCCCAGCTTCTCAGGAGGCTGGGGGAGGAGGATCACTTTAGTCCAGGAGTTGGAGGTTGCAGTGAGTTATGATGATGCCACTGCACTCTAGCCAAGGTGACAGAGTAAGACCATCTCAAAAAAAAAATGAAAAAAAAAGTGAACCTTCATTTTGGTAAGTTTTAAAGTAATGATTTATGTCACCCTGTTGGCAAACAAATTCAGATAGTATCAGCTGAGTGATGGTTCCCACCGAGTGTGTATGAAGGAGTCAGTGTCCACCTGGACGCAGGTGTCTAAGGGCGTGACAGCATCTGCCTCTGCCCTGCTCTCACCCTCACTCTTGTCAATGACTAAGATGAGGATTGAAAAGGTCACAAAACTCAGGTGGCATCAATATTCAGTTGTGTTTCACTGTAGTGATCAATTAAATCGAGGCTTACATTTAGATTCAAAACCCCATCTTACACATTCTCTTTGAGGAGAACATGTCTTACAAAGGTTATGGAAAGGACCCCGGTGATTTTAGCAGCCCCCTCTCTTCACATGCCCCAGAGTCTGACATCCCACAGGTGTCTGAGCAGACATCTTAGTCTCGCTGAGAAGCACCTTTCATTCAGAGGGAGGAAGGACAAAGGCCAGTCGGGCTGCTAAGCCACAGCTGTTTCATTTCTTCCTGTGGTTTTGTCATCTTATTGTTTTCAAGCTTTAGAGGAACATGAACAAACTCGAGAGCTCCAGGGAGACCATATAAGGATGGTGAGTCTTAGGAATCAAAGCCAGGTGAGAGATTTTTCTGGATTCAGAGTTGTTGAGCCTGAAAGAAAAACTAGTAACCATTATCGGAACCCTTACTATATTGTTTGAAAGGAAAGAATTAAAGCCAATCAATTAGTGAAAATTGTGAGGAGGCAGATTTCAATTCAATGTAACTGTTTTCTAATCAATAACTTTTCCAGTGGAAGGTAACATAACTCTCAAAGTCTGCTCACGTGTAGGACAGCCAGCTTGTGCAATTGTAATGTTGACCTGCTTGAATGTGATCAGTGGAGCCGCCGTGAAAGTCAGTAGTGGCACAGAGGAAGACATGATTAATTCTCTCTTCCTAGGTGGTCAGGGATATTTCATGGAAGTGATAATTAAGCATAACTTAGAATCACAGGTAAGAATTTTTTTGGAGAGATAGGTGCTAGGGGAATGCTCCTAGGAGAAACCAGTAAAGGAGTGAGCGGTGTCATCTGAGGGGGGCAAGAAGGTGAGCGGGGGCACAAGTTCAGGGGAGGTGCCCAGACTCAGCCTGATCCCCGTGGGGGAATATGGAGCAAAGTTTACACCTCACAGTTTGTTAGCCTTAAGAGAAAACTTGCAGGGGTCTTCAAACTTTTTAAACAGGGGGTCAGTTCATTGTCCCTTAGACTGTTGAAGGGCCAGACTGTGGGTCCCAGGACAAGTTGGCTGCTAAGCAGGACAGGCAGTGGTGGCAAAAACACCTGGTAGGCTGGATAAATGTCCTACATGGGCTGCATGTGGCCCGTAGGCTGTAGTTTGAGTCCTGAACTAGGCCCTTGGACTTCTACCCCAGACTGTTTTCGGTTGTGTGCTACCCTGTTGGAAGGAGGCTGGGAAGAAAAAATGCCAGGCACATAAGGTATAGCCTGGGCACCTCCCGGGCAACCCTCCAAGGGTCACAGGAGAGGGATTAGCAGCAAGGCACCCAGAGTTGGAAGATGGGAGCTCGAGGTGGTTAAAAGATCACATATGGTTAAGGGGATCTGGTGGGAATACTAACAGTGTCCTTTATGAGAGAATGAAAAAGAGGGTCTTCTGGCAAAAAAGCTAGCTGAGTGAAGGTGTGGAATATGATGTATGCCTCGAAGGATGGTGCAGTTCCCCTGGAACACAAAAGGTGAATAGGAGGAAACAGGCAAAAGAGCTAAGGTAGCAGACTCTCGTCATACAGAGAGAAAAAAATACCTCCAGCTTAAGAGAGGCAGGAATCTCATGGCAATCTTAGGGGGAAAAACTGTAGCATATGAATGCATTATGGAGATTTTTCCAGAAGATGATTCAGGATCTCCCAGTGCTCTGAAAGTCTCATAGACAGGACTTAATGAATTATTTCAGTTCAAGATGGAGAACCTGGCTGGCCTAGTCAACCATTGCTGGCCATGCCTGAGCAGAACATTTTGTATCAGCACCTTTAGTTCTCTGGAAAGCGTGGGGCAGATGCCTGGCCCTGTGACCCATCAGCGGTCACGGGGAGTTCAGGGTAATATGATAGAGGACACAAGAGGAAGGTTGCTGGGAGTGGTAGTCACTACCCATATACCATGATTGACCAGGAGCCAGATTGAAAATATCCTCCTGCCAGCTTTCCATGGCTGTGTAACGACACAGGACCAGGCAAGGGGGGAGTAAGAGGGGGTGCCCAGTGAGGTAAATGATGCAGTAAGAGCCCCCAATTTAAGGAGCCCTCACTCTCATGGTCGAAGAAGTGCAAGTGTGGGCTTCCTTAAATTTTTAGGTGATTTCCTTGGGGTGGGCTCAGAGGTCAGTTCTTTTGCTGATTATGCGTCTGTGGTCAGCTGGGTTTGACTGGTCGATACTGGCTTGGCTGTGGTATCTAGGATGACTGGCCTTCTCTCCCCATGGTCTCCATCTCCCCCAACCCCCTTTGGACTGAGCTCACATGGACTTCACAAGGTCACAAGGAAGAGCGGGACAGGACACAAGCACTTTCCAAGCCTACTATGTGTCAAGTTTGCTGCTGCCTGTGGGCCAAAGCAGCCACATGTTCAAGCCCAGAGTCAGGGGGTGGAGAAGCAGACCTAATCTCTTAATGCAAAGAGCTGCAGTCACTTTGCAAAAATGCATAAGGAAGGGAAAATTTGTTGCCATCTTTCACTTTACCAAAAGCCTCATGTACCAAGGAAAGGAACTTGGTTTCTATACTGTAGTCACGGGAGCCAGTGAAGAGTTTCTAGCTGTGTAGTGTCGTGATCTGATTCGTGAGTGAGAATTGTCACTCTGGCAGCTGCAATATAGGAGGATTGGCAGGGTATGACGGGGGGTGATAAGACAGATCAGGTGCTGATGAAAAAGACTGAGACCTCTAGCAAGAGAGCAGCAGGGTAGAGAAGAGAGGTCCGGATCAAGGATGTTCAGCTGTTAGAATGAATAATTCTAGGATTGATAATATAAAGTCAGTGTGCTGGGAAGACAGAACACTGGAGTTTCATTGCCTCCACTTCAAGATGAGGGTTTCCAGTTTCAGCTGGGTCCCAAATGTTTCCCCCCACTCATGGCCATTCCAGCCTTCACTGTCTTCAAAACTCTTTCCACCTTCATTACTATTTAGTCTTAGCACAACCCCACCTGATACTCATCAAGAAAATCGAGGTCAATGGGGGTTTGAGGAGTAAATCAGCCAAACATCCGTCTTTCCCCACCCACCCTCCACCCTTCTTTCCAACTTGCCTGTGCGGCGCCCAGCGTGCCTGTCTCCAGGGCTTTCTGAGGACTGACTCTTCCTGCCGAGGTCGAGGCCTCTTCCTGTGATCCCCATCCCATTTTTTCCACTCTCATTTCATCTCCTTTTGCTGAAAGTTATGGTCCCTTTTATAAAGCTTCAGTATTATGGGGATAAAGATATTATATGTATGATAACACAATACAGAGGCATGCTTCCAAAATTTCTGTTATGGTACCTAGCAAATAGACACTTAAAAAACAGTATGGATATCTTATACTCATAAGGTAGCTAGTAATGAAATTTCTTTGTTTCTGGTTCTGACTTTGGAGCTGTATGAAAAGTGTTAACTCTTCCCTGTGTCCACACAACACATCTTTTCCTCACTAGGTTTATTTAACTCTTTTTATCCGCCCCCCTGAAACAATACATTGTCAGTGAGGTACTCTGGGGCCCAGAGGAGATAGAGATACTGGAAGGAGATCAGAGGGTAAGATCAGACATGACTGAGGGAGTGGGAGGGATTCATTTATGTGGAAACACGAAGACAGAACTAACTAGGCAGTGACTAACGATATGATGACTGTCTATAAACAGCAAGCGTGTGTGATGTGAATGCCAAGAAGTCATTGCCTCACCCGGCACAGAGATACAATCTGCACGGTAACATCGTAGACAAAATAAACAGATAGGACATCTTGACTTTCAGTCACAGAAAATAATGCAAATGAGTAGAGACTGAAATCATCCTAGGAGACAACTTCCTGTCTGAGGACACCCCCATTCACCCCTCCATCTACCTAGCCATCTACCCGTTTGTTCCTTTCTTGAAGAACCCACAGAGCTATAAAGAAACCATCTCTTCAGCTTCCCATTCACACCCTAGGGACACACAGCCTGTGATGTTTCCCTTCCTTACATTGCCTGAGTGGTCTTCCTGAATGATCTTCATTATTTTTTTCCAACAACAGTTAAGAATTATTGCCAATAAAAGGCCGAAACAATAGCATCTCGGTGTGTATGTTAACTCATCTCAGGGGGGAAAAAATTCCATAGCAGCCTTGACATTGCATTCAGAACTACTCCTTCTCCTGGAGGTGTACCAAGCTAGACAGAGCGTGAGGATGGGCGGGTACCATCTGTCACACCAAGAGTTGTACCGTTGACTCTTCCGCTCGTGAAGCCTCCCCTTTTCCTATGTGACATTGCCTCGCCCCTCCTATCATCATCTTCCTGGATCACCTGGACAGTGGTAGGTCCACTTCCAAGCACAGGTGCTGAAAGTGTCTCCTTTCTCAGAAATTTACCATCAACATCGCTGAAACTAAAGAAATTCACAATTACCCATTCATTCAATAAACTCACTCTAAGTGCTAACATTGTGCTAGGCGCTTGGCTGCAAGCTAAAGCTGATGTCACAGAGAATGCCTAAGACAGAGTCTCAGCTTCAAGACATTTTCTGGAGACTTGGAGACAGTTAGGGACTGCATTTGGCAAAGTGTTAGTGTTTCAAGTCCTGTGTGGGATGATAGCTACAAGCACCGTAGGAGTTATGTGTGTAGATAGGACCAGACAGGAAGGAGCTGTTTGAAGGAAGAATTTGAAGCTATTAATGGTTTAGTTAATTGTGAGGGGTGGGGGTTGAGGTAGAAAGTTATTAAATTTATTAGACCAACCAGGGACAAAGTGTGAGCTGTGAATCCCTGTGCTGATGTCCAACCCTGCCAGCTCAGCAAGAGGCAAGGGACCTAAAATGTGACCAGGCATTGAACAGAATGAAATGAACCTTTGAAACAGAATCTACAATTTCCAAAAGAGAAACGGGCATTAGATATTTAAGGGTTATCTATTGCCATCAAGTGGTGATTGTAAGGATAGGTCTAAAAGAATTTAATACGAATTAATTTTTCTAAGCCGGGAAGTTGGAAGCTATTCAATTTGAAAATGGTTAATGGGTTCGAAAGCCTTTATTTCATTAGGGCACCACCACAATTTTGGAACTTTTCCTCTTTTTATAAGCTCTATAGTAATTGCTCTCCTGATTTCTCCATCTGGAGCTGTTGTCCAATGTCTGCAGCTGTGGTTGACAACAACCACATCCTTGGAGATCTGCTGCCATCGTGTGGGAGATGTGAAAAGGAGCTCTCAGCCCAAGGGAGAAATCATTAACTTTGAGAAGAGAAACCTGGATCCTATAAAGTAGGAATTTTATCCCCAAGCAAAACTGTAAAGCCAGAAGAATTTATTATCCCCCTTTCATAGGTAAATCCTACACATTCAGTTTGAATTGTAATTTGGTCACTTCTGTGGGACTTAGGGGAAATTAATTTGTTGGCTACAGTTTCCTCATCTGTAAAATGGGCTTAACAACACAATGAGAGCCAAATACAGATTAATCATTTTCCTTTATCATTTACCTTCTTTCTTACAAGCACTCCTTGCATCTTTCCATTCCCTGGATTTAAAAAAGGTGCCGTCCTTTCAGGAATTCACTCTAATGTACTAATATGTGTGACTGCTGTGCCCTTTCATAGTCCTGGAGTCCATAAAATGCAGGCATGAGGAAAAAAAACATTATTTTTATACTGGAACCCCATTTTCTAGCTCTTGGATCCTCCCCTTCTGTCTCTTTGGCAATGTCTTGTTCATTTACTGCAACTCAGTAGAAGTTCAGTCAAATTGTAGATTCATTTAACTCTGTTCCTGTTTAAAGCCTCCACTGCCACCTGCCCCATGCGGGCCACACAGGGCAGGTGGCCACTTCTTCAGTAGTCGCCCCACATGTGAGGACATCCTGAATGCGAGTGAGCCTGGAGGACCCACAAAACACAGGTCCCCCACAAAGAGTTCAAGGAGGAAGTCTAAATCTTAGTTGCTTGAGGATATGGACCCTGACACTCTGTTACATTTCTTCCTACTTCTTTACAGCAGGAGGGGCAGCAATAGATAATCAAACTGGAAAAACATTTTTAATTAAATTTTAATTTTTTTTTTTTTTTTGAGACGGAGCCTCAAGCTGTCCCCCTGGGTAGAGTGCCATGGCAACACAGCTCATAGCAACCTCCAACTCCTGGGCTCAAGCGAGTCTCCTGCCTCAGCCTCCCAAGTAGCTGGGACCACAGGCGCCCACCACAACGCCCGGCCATTTTTTGGTTGCAGCCATCGTTGTTTGGCGGGCCCGGGCTGGGGATTCGAACCCGCCACCTTAGGTGTACGTGGCTGGCACCTTAGCCAATTGAGCCACAGGCGCCGAGCCTATGTATTGATCTTATGTCTAATGTAAGGTTCCACAAATCAAGGTTATTGAATCTTGCCTGCTACTTTTTTTTTTTTTTTTTTTTTTTTTTTAGAGACAGAGTTTCATTTTGTTGCTCACTAGAGTGACGGGGCATCACACAGCTCACAGCAACCTCCAGTTCTTGGGCTCAGGCAATTCTACTGCCTCAGCCTCTTGAGTAGCTGGGACCACAGGCGCCCCCCACAATATCCAGCTACTTTTTTTGTTGTTGCAGTTCGGCCTGGGCTGGATTCAAACCCGCACCCCTTGGTATATAGGGCTGGTACCCTACTCACTGAGCCACAGGCACCACCCCAAATGTGATCATTTTAATGATGAGGATTACTAACTTTGGATCCCAATAGAGTGACACATTAGCCTTGGCTTGGAGCCTGTAGCACAGTGGCTACAAAGCCAGCCACATACACAGAAGTTGGTGGGTTTGAACACAGCCCCGACCAGCTAAAACAACAATGACAACTGCAACAAAAAATAGCCAGGTGTTGTGGCAGGTGCCTGTAGTCCCAGATACTTGGGAGGCTGAGGCAAGAGAATGGCTTGAACCCAAGAGTTTGAGGTTGCTGTGAACTGTGATGCCATGGCATTCCTTTTTTTTTTGAGACAGAGCCTCAAGCTATCCCCCTGGGTAGAGTGCCATGGCTTCACAGCTCACAGCAACCTCCAACTCCTGGGCTCAAGCGAGTCTCTTGCCTCAGCCTCCCAAGTAGCTGGAACCACAGGCACGCGCCACAACGCCCGGCTATTTTTTGGTTGCAGCCTTCATTGTTGTTTGGCGGGTCTGGGCTGGATTCAAACCCGCCTGGGCGTTGTGGCGGGCGCCTGTGGTCCCAGCTACTTGGGAGGCGAAGGCAGGAGACTCGCTTGAGCCCAGGAGTTGGAGGTTGCTGTGAGCTGAGATGCCATGGCACTCTACCTTGAGGCTCCGTCTCAAAAAAAAAAAGAAAAAAAAAATTTTGACTGGGCCAGGCCCAGTGACTCACACCTTTAATCTTAGCATTCTGGGAGGCTTAAGCCGAGGGTGGCTTGAGCTCAGGAATTGCAGACCAGCCTAAGCAGAGCGAGACCCTGTCTCTACTAAAAATAGAAAAATTAGGTGAGCTCCTGATGGGTACCTCAGGTCCCACCTACTTGGGACTAAGGCAGGAGTATCACTTGAACTCAGAAGTTTGGGGTTGCTGTCAGCTAGGCTGACATCATGGAACTCAAGCCTGGGCAATAGAGTGAGACTCCGTCTCAAAAAAAAAAAAAAAATTTAAGGCCAGGCTCAGTGGCTTATGCCTGTAATCGTAGCACTCTTGCAGGATGAGGCAGGTAGATTGTTTGAGCTCAGGAGTTCAAAACCAGCCTGAGTAAGAGCAAGACCCTCATCTCTACTAAAAATAGAAAAACCAGCTAGGTATCGTGGTGAGCACCTGTGGTCCCAGATTCAGGAGGCTGAGGAAAGATAATTGCTCAAGCCCAAGAGTTTAAGGTTGTTGTGGGCTATGACATCACAGCACTCTACTCAAGGTGATAGATTGAGACTCTGTCTCAAAAAATAAATAAATAAAAAGAAAATTAAAAATATTTTGACTGTCTTTTCTATTTCTTTCTTTCTTTCTTTTTTTTTTTTTTTTGAGACAGAGTCTCAAGCTGTCACCTTGGGTAGAGTGCTATGGCGTCATAGCTCACAGCAACCTCCAACTCTTGGGCTCAAGAGATCCTCTTGGCTCACTTTTTCTATTTTTTGTAGAGATGCAGTCTTGCTTTTTTTGCTCAGGCTGGTCTTGAACTTGTGAGCTTAAGCAATCCACCTGCCTCGGCCTCCCAGAGCGCTAGGAAGTTGTGAGCTACTGTGCCTGGCCTGTCTCTTCTATTTCTGAGCTAGAGATTCATCTGAGTTAGTCTGCATTACTGGCATGGAATTGAGGAGCCAAGATTTTTTTTTTTGTTTGTTTGAGACAGAGCCTCAAGCTGTCCCCTGGGTAGAGTGGAATGGCATCACAGCTCACAGCAACCTCCAACTCTTGGGCTCAAGCTAGTCTCTTGCCTCTACCTCCCAAGTAGCTGGGATTACAGGTGCCTGCCACAATGCCCGGTTATTTTCTGGTTGCAGCCGTCATTGTTGTTTGGCGGGGCCCAGGCTGGATTCGAACCAGCCAGCTCAGGTGTACGTGGCTGGCGCCTTAGCCGCTTGAGCCACAGGCGCCGAGCCAGGAGCCAAGATTTGAAGGCAATTCTATCTTAACTTCAAGATCCATGATTTTAACCACTTATAATACTTCATTTTATTAAATCTTAAATACTGTAAAATGTAAAATGATGTTTATTTTTATGAATTAGACCATAAACATTATTTTACACTTTATATTGTTTATGTTTTTCAGGATAAAAAATATCATAAAGCAGAATTTTAAGGCTTGTGTTCTACTTTTTTACTCTTTAGTGAAGCAAATAAGCAACATGTAAGATGTCAAAAATGCTTGGAATTTGGACATTGGACTTATGAATGCACAGGAAAAAGAAAATATCTACATAGGCCTTCGAGAACAGCAGAATTAAAGAAAGCTTTGAAAGAAAAAGAAAACAGATTGCTGTTACAGCAAAGGTAGGTTTACATGTGATACCCATAGGATATTTTTAACATATGTTTATATAATTTATTAAGGGACTGAATGTTTCATGCTGGTTTTCCAGATCTTCCTTGTAATACTACCTAATGTTTAAAGAATGCCAACTACGAGTCAAGCACTTTTTAAGTATTTAAGCCTTACTTAAGGATTGTTTAATCCTCACATCTCCACTGAAAGTCACTCCGAAAGTCGCCATACCTTGGGAAAATGGGAAATTGTAGCTAAACGTACCTTTATTTACAAAATATTTAGTACAAAATTTTACAAAGAGGCAGCCAACAGTAGAGAATATCATGTAAAATTTGTACAAAGAGGTGGCCAAGGGGCTGGGTGCTGTGGCTCAAACTCTTGGCTCAAATGATTCTCTTGTCTTATCCTCCCAAGTAGGGACTATAGGCGCCTGCCACAATGCCCAGCTATTTTTAGAGACGAGGTCTTGCTCTGGCTCAGGCTGGTCTCAAAACTGTGAGCTCAGGCAGTCCACCTACCTTGGCCTCCTAGAATGCTAGGATTACAGGTGTGAGCCACCTCACCCAGCCTACTTTTGTTTTTGTAGTTGTTTCACGTCTTAAAAAGTATCTTCACCTTAAAAATACATAGGTCTACATGAATATTAGATCTGGCTCTATTATGTAAAGACTCCTGATTTTTGGTTCAATTAAAAAAAAGTAGAAGTGTATGAATTTCAGTGATCATGAATTCTTACAGTGTTATTTAATAGATGTATTCCTCATTTATTTTACTCTACAAAGGGCAAGTCAGTAAGTAATTGTATTGTGTAAGAAATGTGACATTAAAACATTTTTTTTGTTTGAAGACTCAGGAGTAAGGATAGAGACATTAGATGGGAAATATAGAGAAGTCCAGAATATAGAAATGTTAAATTTACAGGACAGCATTATAGAGAAAGAAGTAATCCTGTATCCTATAATTTGAAAATCTGACTTAATGTGCATGTTTTTCAGCAGAAATACAGCAGCAGAAAGCAATGTTAAGCAGTTTGATGAAAATATGTCAAATTGTATATAAAACCAGCACATTGTACCCCATGATTGCATTAATGTACACAGCTAAGATTTAATTTAAAAAAAGAAAGAAAAGAAACACAGCAGCAAAGCCATTCGTGCATTTCAATGAAATTCAATAGACTTTGTTCTTTATAAATAATATGAGGAGGCTTAGTGCCTGTGGCTCAAGTGACTAAGGCGCCAGTCACATACACCTAAGGTGGCGGGTTCGAATCTAGCCCAGGCCCTCCAAACAATGATATCGGCTGCAACCAAAAAAAAAAAAAAAATAGCCAGGTGTTGTGGTGGGCGCCTATGGTCCCAGCTACTTGGGAGGCGGAAGCAGGAGACTTGCTTGAGCCCAGGAGTTGGAGGTTGCTGTGAGCTGTGATGCCATGGCACTCTACCCAGAGGGATAGCTTGAGGCTCTGTCTCAAAAAAAAAAAAATAATAATATGAGGAAACAGTTTTGAAGTTTGAAATTGCTGGTCTTTATTTATTTATTTATTTTTAGGAACATGAGGAAAAATTATTATTTTATTCATGCCTGTAATTCTATTACTCTGGGAGGCCAAGATGGGCAGATTGCTTGAGCTCACAGGTTCAAGACCAACCTGAGCAAGAGCAAGACCCCACCTCTAAAAGTAGCCGAGTATTGTGGTAGGCGCTCTTAATCCCAGCTACTTATGAGGTTGAGGCAAGAGAATTGCTTGAGCCTAAGAGTTTGAGGTTGCTATGAGCAGTGACACCATGGCACTCTACTGAGGGTGACAAAGTAAGATGCTGTCTCAAAAAAAGAAGTGTTATCTTAAATGAAAAGATTGCTTTTTTAAAAAATATGGAAAGACAATAATATTCTAGGAACTCAAAAATAACAGCTAGTATGCTATCATTTGCTTTGTTTTTTTGTTCAGTAAGCAGTTAACATAGCTATGTCAACCTAATTTCCATACTAAAAAAAGAGTCAAATTTGGGTGGCGCCTGTGGCTCAAAAGGGTAAGTTGCCAGCCCTATATGCCAGAGGTGGCTGGTTCATACCCAGCCCTGGCTAAAAAAAAAAAAAAGAGTGAAATTTGTTTCTTTAATCTTCCTTACCAATTTACCTGGCTTTTAAGGACCAGGTGATAAAACATGTCTTGCTTAAGTGCTGGTTAAGTTGACTTCATATATCATACTCCTTATACAGCCTACAATAGGAGCCTTTCCACTTAGTTATAACAAGAAATACTGTACTCTGACTATGTGTTATAAAAAGGCTAAGTGTTTCTCCAGTGTAAAACAGTTTGGGGGCAGCAGAAGGGTTTGTCTGAGCTGTGTATAATCACTTTATTAACAGGAGCTTTTTTCCCCCCTCATGTTTATCAGCATTGGAGAAACTAATGTAGAAAGAAAGACCAAGAAAAAAAGGTATGTGTGGCTTTAGGAGTATTATATAGATAACATGTAATGGTAGTTGGAGGGATCAGAAGGGTGATTTTAAAATAATAGCTATAAGATTTAGATCTGAAGTTTTTTGTTTGCAATTCAAAATTAAATATCCTATTTACTAATAAGGTCCTCTTCTTACCTCTTTGGAACTTATTGTCTCCATTTTTTTCTTTTTGAACTTTCTAGAGTCCTTAAACTTATAAATAGTTAACAATTGTCTTATCTTGGCTTAAAATAGAAGATGTTATTAGACTGGTAAGAAATAGTTGGGCACCCATATGTGGTCTGAAGTAGTTAAATACGATTATGAAACATGTACCAGTGTGTATGAAGTTTAGATAGACCCAATTATTGCACTGCAACTTATTCTAACATTATTTACTCTGAAGTATAATATAGTAGAAATCTTAACATCCATCCAAGACAGTTAAATTGCTGAAATAACAAGAATAACTTGGGCAGTGCCTGTGGCTCAGGCCCCATATACCAAGGGTGGTGGGTTCAAACCTGGCCTGGCTAAACTGCAAAAAAATAGGCAGGCGTTAATGGCGGGCGCCTGTAGTCCCAGCTACTTGGGAGGCTGAGGCAAGAGAATCGCCTAAGCCCAAGAGCTGGAAGTTGCTGTGAGTTGTGATTCCTTGGCACTCCACTGAGGGCAATAAAGTGAGACTCTGTCTCTCTTTTTTTTTTTTTGAGACAGAGCCTCAAGCTATCCCCCTGGGTAGAGTGCTATGGCATCACAGCTCACAGCAACCTCCAACTCCTGGGCTCAAGCGAGTCTCCTGCCTCAGCCTCTCAAGTAGCTGGGACCACAGGCGCCCGGCACAATGCCTGGCTATTTTTTGGTTGCAGCCATCATTGTTGTTTGGCGGGCCCGGGCTGGATTTGAACCCGCCACCTTAGGTGTATGTGGCTGGCGCCTTAGCCACTTGAGCCACAGGCGTGGAGCCAGAGACTCTGTCTCTTAAGAAAAAAAAAGAATAACTTGTAAAGGGAGGGTGCCTCAAACCTAGTGATAGCATGCTGGCACAGTTGCAGTATGTACTTGTGTGTGTGTGTGTGTGTGTGTGTATAGTACCGTATCACATGCAGTTGCCTTTGAGCATTCTATTAAATGTCAGCTTCCCATGTATATAACTGCGTATTGTCTAATAGGTCTAAAAGTGTAACCAGTTCCAGTAGCAGTAGCAGTGACAGTTCAGCCAGTGATTCTTCATCAGACAGTGAAGAAACGTCTACCTCATCCTCCTCAGAAGACAGTGACACAGATGAAACTTCCTCTAGTTCATCATCTTCAGCCTCCTCGACAAGCTATTCCTCGTCCTCTGATTCAGACTCAGATTCCAGCTCTTCCAGTAGCAGCAGCACCAGCACAGATAGCAGCTCTGAGGATGAACCACCAAAGAAGAAGAAAAAGAAATAGAATTGCTCCATCCATATTGGACTGATGGACTGAAAACATTAATGTGATTCTCAGAAGGGAATTTAGAATATGTTAAGGCCAAATAGGTTAACTGGTCAAAATTTCTAGAATTCAAGAGTTTCTAAATGTTTTTCATTATAATAGCATAAAGAGTATTAATAACAATGGATTATATATACTTTTATTTTAAGGGTGAATTTTGTTCTTTTTTATTTTTAAAATATATCTTTAGAATTCAATCAAAGCTGAAATCTGTAAATCTGTTTTTGTGATGAAACTTTTCTCCCTGTGAAATAAATGCCATACTTTGTTGTAGGCTAATAGTATGTATCAGATATGTTTTCAGGATAGTGCATCAGAATGTATGGCAGTGAATTTCTAATGCTTTTGGCTGTGTGTTATTATGTAAGATTAAATATGTTGTTTACTATAAGCTTGAGAGTATTCTTACTGTTAGTTAATGTGCTCTAATTGTATGTTTATGTTCAGAAAATTATTCTGACTTTTTGTCCTAAATGGTAAGTTCAAGGAACCTGTTACCTTTGAATGCTACAAGTTTCAAGTTGCTGTGTTGTATCATTCATTTTCTTCTGGTTCCTTATGGTCTTAGAGTTATCCTTTTCTGAGGAAAATCATTCTAGAGGAACCTGAAAAAGGACAAAAAATCTGAAACTACTTAGTCTAATCTCAGTGCCTTCTGATAAATTCAGTGTATCAGAAAATAAAGCAGCTATGTAAAAGGCTAACCTAAGTAAAAGTGCTATGTATATTAACATGCTATAAAAGGTACCCATTCAAAGGGAGGAAGAGAGGTAATTTTTATAGAAAATGAGGGCAAGGTTTAGTCACCTTTTATTAAAAGCTTGTTTTAAGCTTTCATAACGATTGCCTTTTGCCATTTTTGCAATTATGATATAGTTTATATAGTAACTGGTCATATTGCATAATCTGCATAAATATGGGATTAATCTGATGTGTTTACATAGCATACACAGTTGATATGTAGAATGAAAATTTAAAATACTGCACATTTCTTTTTTTTTCTTTTTTTTTGAGACAGAGCTTCAAGCTGTCACCCTGGGTAGAGTGCTGTGGCATCACAGCTCACAGCAACCTCCAACTCATGGGCCTAAGCAATTCTCTTGCCTCAGCCTCCCAAGTAGCTGGGACTACAGGCGCCTGCCACAACGCCCAGCTATTTTTTGTTGTAGTTGTCATTGTTTGGCAGGCCCAAGCTGGCTTCAACCTGCCAGCTCTGGTGTATGTGACTAGCGCCTTAGCCACTTGAGCTACAGGTGCCAAGCCTACACAATATTTCTTAAAAGTTACATACTCTTATTGTAGTAAGATTGTTTGGTTTAACATCACATTATCCTATAATGTCTTAAATTTTTTGGAAAGAGGTATCATTTGTAGAAAAATCTTGATTTGGGTTAAATATAAGTTTTTAAAACTATAAATGTTGTCTTTTTATATTTTTATGAGAAAGCAGTAGATAATTATTTTTTTGAAGAAAATGAGCTTCTATTTAAGTGTTAAGATATATGTATATTGTGAGTTTAAGGAGCCTGTAATTACTTGCAGGTTTTATAGAACCATCTGCTTTCAATGATTAGAAATAAACTCCAAAAACGTTATTTCAAGGTTCCATACAAAATGGATCACTTGACAGGTAGATTTAATAAATTACTAATTAAACACATTTTACAATGTTTGTCATCTCTGTAAGGGTAATTTTAGCAGCTAAAGAACTTGGAAGAGAAAAAAGTGTGTTACATAGTTGCAATTAAATAAAACTCAGAATTTGTGTTCACTACACATAAACTTCTGTTATGTCTTTGCTATTTTATTTAATACCAATTCTTATTTATTAGAGGGAAAAGCCATTTGAACAAATTCTAATTTAAAATTTTTACTGTTATAATAGTTAAAAGTCTGTGTGGTGCAGTACAGTGTGGGGCAGGAGCTCGATTCTTTTCTAGTCACATATTTCCCTCAAAAAAGCAGAATCAGGCTGGGTATAGTGGCTATACTGTAATCCTAGAGCTCTGGGAGCCCAAGGCAGAAGGATCGCTTGAGTTCAGGAGTTCAAGACCAGCCTGAGCAAGAGTGAGAGACCCCCATCTGTACTAAAAATAGAAAAATTAGCTGTGGCGGAGCCTGTAATCCCAACTACTACCACTGGGGATGTCGAGGAAGGAGGATCACTTGAACCCAGGAGTTTGAGCTGATGTTGTGGCACTCCAAACTGGGCAATGGAGTGAGACTTTCCCTCAAAGAAAAAGAATCAATGGCAAAGTAGAGACTAACTTCCAAAGAATTTCTCTCCATCCTGCCTAAAAGCAGGATTCTGGAAGCTGACTCTCTGGCAAATGTAGTGAATCTGTTATTTCTCAACCACAACTACATCCAAAAGAATCATTAAATCATAGGTTTCCATTCCACAGACATTTTGCTAGTATAACTATAATACCATTGTTTTGTCCTAGAAAACATAACATTAGCCATAAGTTAACACTGGAGGTGGGAAAAAGTAGAGCATATGCTTTGCTTTTCCTTTTTTGGGGGGACACAGTCTCAAGCTGTCACCCTAGGTAGGGTGCTGTGGCATCATAGCTCACAGCAACCTGCAACTCTTGGGCTCAAGCAATCCTCTTGCCTCAGTTTTTCTATTTTTAGTAGAGACAGGAGTCTCGCTTTTGCTTAGGCTGGTCTCCAACTCATGAGCTTAAACAATCCACCCACCTCGGCCTCCCAGAGTGTTAGGATTACAGGCGTGAGCCACTGCACCAGGCCAAGCAATCCTCTTGAGCCCTCCTGAGTAGCTGGGATTATAAGCACCTGCCACAATTCCCTGACTAATTTTTCTATTTTGAGTAGAGATGGGGGTCTCCAACTCCTGGGCTCAAGCAATCCACCAACCTCAGTCTCCCAGAGTGCTAGTATTATAGGCCTCAGCCAAGGTGCCCAGCCTAGAGAGTGTATGCTTCATATTCATGGTGGTATTCATTCTTTTTTTTCCTATTTATTTATTATTTAATTATTATTATTATTATTTTTTTTTTTGCAATTTTTGGCTGGGGCCAGGTTTGAACCCACCACCTCCTGTATATGGATCCAGCGCCCTACTCCTTTGAGCCACAGGCTCCACCCCTATTTTATTTTGTTTTATTTTTTGAGACAGAGTCTCACCATGTCACCCTCAGCAGAAAACTGTGGCGTCACAGCTCACAGCAACCTCAAACTCTTGGGCTTAAGCCATTCTTTTGCCTCAGCTTCCCGAGTAGCTGGGACTACAGGTGCCCGCCATCTCTTTTTTTCTTTTGAAATTATCGTAGGTTTACAGAAAAGTTGCAGAAGTAGTACAATTTCCTTATATACCTAATCTAGCATCCCCTAATGTTAACATCTTACATAACCGTAGGCCAGGCACAGTGGCACATGCCTGTAATCTTAGCACTCTGGGAGGTTGAAGCAGGTGGGTTGCTTGAGCTTAGGAGTTGGAGACCAGCCTGAGCAACAGCCAGACTTCGTCTCTATTGAAAATAGAAAAACTAGCTGGGCTTTGTGGCTGGCACCTGTAGTCCCAGTTATTCAGGAGGCAGAGACAAGAGGATCACTCCAGTCCAGGATTTTGATGTTGCTGTGAGCTCTGACACTATGTCACTCTACCCAGGGTGACAGAGTGAGACTGTCTCAAAACAAAAAACAGGCTCAGCACCCACAGTACGGTGGTTAGGGCTCCATTTGCATGCACTGAGGCTGTCTGGTTCGAGCTCAGCCCAGGCCAGCTAAACAACAATGACAACTGCAACAAAAAAATAGCCAGGCGTTGTGGTGGGCATCTGTAATCCCAGCTACCTGGGAGGCTTAGGCAAGAGAATGGCATAAGCCCAAGAATTTGAGGTTGCTGTGAGCTGTGACGCCACAGCACTCTACTGAGGGTGATGTAGTAAAACTGCCTCAAAAAGGAAAAAAAAGTAAACAAAAGGCTTGGCGCACGTAGCTCAGTGGATAGGGCGTCAGCCACATACACTAGAGTTGGCAGGTTCGAACCCAGCCCAGGCCTGCCCAAAACAAACAAAAACACAAAAAATCTTACATAAATCTTAGTACAATGATCAGAACCAAGAAATTGACATTGGCTTGGCACTTGTGGCTCAAGCAGCTAAGGTGCCAGTCACATACACCTGAGCTGGCAGGTTCAAATCCAGCCCGGGCCCAACAAACAATAATGACGAATGCAACCAAAAAATAGCCGGGTGTTGTGGCGGGTGCCTGTAGTCCCAGCTACTTGGAAGGCAGAGACAGGAGAATTGCTTGAGCCCAGAAGTTGGAGATTGCTGTGAGCTGTGGTGTAACGGCACTCTACCCAGGGTGACAGCTTGAGGCTCCTTCTGAAAAAAAAAAAAGAAATTGACATTTAATGAAATACTATTAGTTTTTCCACTGTCCTTTGTGTTCCAGAACATTATCCAGAAAATGCACTTAGTTACTTCTCTTACATCTCCTATAGTCTTAATAGGTTTCAGTCTTACCTTGTTTTTCATGCCTTTGTCACCTTTGAAGGTAGTGATCAGTTATTTTGTTTAATGTCCCTCAATTTGGGTTTATCTGGTGTTTTGTGGTTGAACTGATGTTATGCCTTTTTTTTCTTTTTTTGGAGACAGAGTTTTACTTGGCACCCTTGGTACGGTCCTGTGGCATCACAGTTCACAGCAATCTCAAAAACTCTTGGGCTCAAGCAATTCTCTCGTCTCAGCCTCTGGAGTAGCTGGGACTACAGGCACCCAATGCCAGGCTATTTTTAGACATGGGTCTCACTTTTGCTCAGGCTGGTCTTGAACCTGCCTCCCAGAGAGCTAGGATTACAGGTGAGAGTCACCATGCCCAGCCCTGATGTTATGCCTTTTGGAAGATTATCACAGAAATTTATTGTCCTCAGTCCATCATATCCTGGATGTATAACATTGATTTATTGTTGGTGATGTTGACCTTTATCACTTGGTTAAGGCAGTTTCAGTCATATGTTTCCACTGTAAATTACTGTCTTTCCCTTTTTAATTAATAAAAGTCTTGGGGAGATTATACATATATATATTTTTTAAGATAGATAGCTATATCCCCCCTCCCCACCATAGAGATAGTCTCACTATGTTACCCAGGTTGGTCTTGAAACTCCTGGCCTTTTCTACATTTTTTTTTGGGGGGGGGGGGACAGAGTCTTACTCTGTTGTCTAGGTTAGAGTACCATGGCGTCAGCCTAGCTCACAGCAACATCAAACTCCTAAACTCAAGCAATCCTCAGCTAATTTTTCTATTTTTAGTAGAGACAGGGCCTTGCTCTTACTCAGGTTCATTTCCTCTTGTTCAGGCTAGTTTCTAACTCCTAAATTCTAGCGGTCCTCCTGCCTTGGCCTCCCAGGGTGCTAGGATTACAAACATGAACCACCACACCTGGTTATCTTCTACATTTATTAACTGGAACTCCACTGTTAGAAAGAGCTATCCCTTCTCTATTTTTTTTTTTTTTTTTGGCTGGGGCTGAGTTTGAACCTGCCACCCCCAGCATATGGGGCCAGTGCCCTACTCCTTTGAGCCACAGGTGCCGCCCATATTTCTTAAATTATTTATAGTATCGACTTATGTCTATTTTTTATGATATAAAATCCAATACCATTATTTCTGTTGTTCTAATCATTTCACCCTTGGCTCCAACGTTATTTTGACAGGTCTCGTCTCTCTCTCTCTCTCTCTCTCTCTCTTTTTTTAGCATTTCCCTACTTCCTGGGATCACAAGGTGTTCCAGGCTGATATTGTGGTCTCCCCATCCCAATTTGGCTGTCAATCACTTCTCCAAGAGGCCTGCTCTAGTTTCTTTTATTGGAAAAGGGTATTTAGAATCCAAGATCTGGGTGTTTAGTTATATTTTTTACACATTCTAATTGTTTTATTTTATTTTATAGAAGTGCTCCAGGTAACACAAAAAAATTAAGTGATCTTTTTTTTTTTTGAGACGGAGCCTCAAGCTGTCCTCCTGGGTAGAGTGCTATGGCATCACAGCTCACAGCAACCTCCAACTCCTGGGCTCAAGCGAGTCTCCTGCCTCAGCCTCCCAAGTAGCTGGGACCACAGGCACCCGCCACAACGCCCGGCTATTTTTTGGCTGCAGCCATCAGGCGCCAAGCCAAAATTAAGTGATCTGGCTCGACGCCTGTGGCTCAATTGGCTAAGGCGCCAGCCACGTACACCTAAGGTGGCGGGTTCGAATCCCCAGCCCGGGCCCGCCAAACAACAATGATGGCTGCAACCAAAAAATGGCTGGGCGTTGTGGCCGGCGCCTGTGGTCCCAGCTACTTGGGAGGCTGAGGCAGGAGACTCACTTGAGCCCAGGAGTTGGAGGTTGCCGTGAGCTGTGATGCCATAGCACTCTACCCAGGGGGATAGCTTGAGGCTCTGTCTCAAAAAAAAAAAAGGGAGGAGACCAGTTAGGAAGGAATTTTGAGATCCACATGAGAAATGATGACAGGAATTACACTATGTCAACTTTTAGAGTGCAGTACTAGGGAACAGTAAGAAAACGTGTTCCTTTATTTTCTTGCTTCTGTCTGATTTGTGCTACATAGTAATGAATTTTAGAGAATTTTATTTTTTAATAGCATGATACATTTACTGAGTGCTTATTTTTGAAACTTTTGCATTCTTAAAGTGCATTTTAAATTATTTTAATTTTAAAGTGCAGAAATTTACACTTGATCAGATAGATTGTAATCAAATGGTTTTGCCAAGTGGGCTGAATTTGGTGCTAAAATAGGTTTGTGATGAAATAAAATCTTCACAAGGAAATGGAGGTCATTGTCATTGTAACTGGGAACAAACTGTTTCTAAGTGCACCAGAGATGGGGAGGCACTTTGCTTTACATAAGAATTACCTGGGGGTTAGTAAAAATGCAGACACTTCCCAATCCTTCAGCTTACCTCCTCCTTCCTGGGCCTTATTTGGTGTTGAGACAGTTGCATTTTTAACTAGCACCTCCAAGAGATTCTGATGCTGGTGAAATACCCTTGAGAATTGATATATGCCAGTTCAGTTTATTTGGGCAAAGAGGTATTGCCATCCTATAATGTATGTTATCACCTGCTACTAACTAATACCATCAAACACCTGGATGGGGTAAGATGGTTCTTGCCTCCTAAGAGTTCATATTCTCACAGAGTTAGGTGATCAGGAAGTTCCTATATGTCTGCTCAAGAGCCTTACTTCCAAATTATGCTTGTAAAGGCCCACATTGTATAACCATCAATAATAACCCAAAAATATTTTAAAAGAGTTTTGATATCCATTGTTTCACTTGATTTTATGAAATGGGTAATGAAACACCTATTGTCCAGACCCAATAGAAAAACATGGAGGGGGCATGGGTTTTGCCACGTGTCATGTAGTTGGTTTGTGTCAGAAACACTGAAGCAGAGCTTCACAATATCTTTTGAACAAATAAGGCCACGAATCAGAGATTCTTCTGAAGGTCAGCTGTCCCTCCAGCTATCCATGAAGAGCTGTGGTTCTCCACTTGGCTAATAACAGAATCACCCTGGGAGCTTTTGAAAATCTGGATGCTGAAGTCACACTAGATCCAGGTGATAAACAGGCGTCAGTACTTTTTTTACTTTCCCCAGGTGATTCCAATATGCAGCCAAGGGTGGGAATCCTTGGATGTGAAGCTTCTGCCAGAGGTGAATTTTACTAGGATGGGAATAAAGCTTAAGCCTCTGGGATCTTAATTTATGCATGGATTACTTACAAGGACCAAAATTTAAATTTGTATCCTGTGTCTGATTTTTTTCTCACAGGAAGCCCCTTGTGTCAGTTGGGTCCTCTGAGAAGCAGACATCAAAGTGAGATTAAATGGGCAATAGGTTTGCTGAGGGGAGGATGTAGGGAGAGAGCAGATGTGGGCAGGAGACATTTAGACTGTGATGCAGGTCTGGCTCCTGTGAAAGGAAGAAAAGAAGGAAAGGGACTTAGGCTTGAGTAGGAAGAGCGTCAGACTGCCATGAGCTTTACAGGAGGTCTCAGGCAGGGCAATGGAGAGTGCCTGAGCAAGGCTGCTCCAGCACTGGAGGGGTACTGTGTCAAGAAAAAGGATAAGGCCTTGAAATCCCCCTGGGCTTCATCCTTGGCTGAACAGCCGCTGTGTGGATGGCTACTGGAGGCCGGCGGCCACTCTTTGCCCACACTTTCTCCCACCTCCACGGCCACTGCCCCCATATCTATTTTAACTTCACACCCCCAAACCTATATCCACTCCTTCCTCTGCATTCACGGCTGAGTTAAGGAAGGAGGGAATTCATCTGACAGTACCAGGGTTAACTTTGAGAATTTTTAGTAACAATTCACAGGCCACATGCACAGATTCTTTTTTATTTTTATTTTTTCTTTTTTAAATTCAGTGGGAAAGCTTGGCTGGGATGTGCAAGTGTTTTCTCTTGAGTGAATAAACACCACCAAGCCTGTCATCAATCTGCCAGCCTGTTGTCTTCAGGGACCCGCCATTTAGGAAAACAGGTGAAACCTGGATTAATTCATTCTGCGAGTCACACAAGGGCTTTCATCAAGCGCTTTTCTCACTGCCATAAGCATATGCAATGTTCAGGGTTCAGGGACAAGACCCGGTTCCTGTTCTTGTGGAGCTTGGATTTTAGTGAGGGGAGATGAACCAAAATATCAGTGAATGTATAAACAAATAAAATGGTTACAGCTTTTAACAAATGTATAAGGAGGACACAAAGGTCCACGGGAGAGTGGGCAGTGGGGTTGGGAACTCTTCTAGATAGTGTTGTCAGGGAAAGCCTTGTCAAAGCGGGGGGGATATTTAAAGGCCTGAATTTTGGGGATTGTGTAGGAAGGAAAGGAGGAAGAGGTGAGCTCCGGGGGAGCCCTCGGTTTGTTCTGAGTGTTGCTCTAAGCCCAGGACACAGGATAATTTCTGTGAGAGATGGGAAGGTCAGGCAGACCCTGTGGGCCATTACAAGGAGCTTTGTTTGTATTTTAAATGAAAGGAAAAGTCATGGCAGGATTTTAAGCAATATGGCGATGTCAGTGAGAGTGGAGGTGATATTAGCTAATCACTTTGACTACTCTGTGGAGAATGGATTTGACGGAGAAAAGAGGGGGGATGCAGAGAGACCAGTCAGCACACTAGATCCTGAGAGAGAGCTGGTGTTGGGTCGGTAGCCCAGGGAGGCAGGGAGCACATGAATGTTGGTAATAGCATTTTTCTGTAGTGTAGCTCATAGTTAGGGTTTAAATTTAGTAAGGCAGATCTTTCATTTCAGGGCAGCTTTAATACATAATATTTATGACTTCCTATTACAGATTAAAAATGTTCCCCACAATTATGTCTTAAACTCATGTTTTTGATTTTGATTCTTTTACGTATTACAGTCAATATCACTTTATATGTCAATATTTGTAATTAGTTATGATAGCTCCCTAACTCTAGACCTCAAACACACTAAAAGCATCTTGATTTATTAAACTCCTACTATATACCAGCCAGTTTATGAAGATATAAGGATAGGTATACCTCTATTTTTGGAAAGTAAGAAAAATCAGGCTTGAACAATTTAAAATGGCTAATATCATACAACTTACATGATACAGAGCTAGGATTTGAACTTTTGTCCACCTAATTTCAAAAGCTTATTTTGAACCACTAAGGTTTACTGCCCAAAGATCATTTTACATCTTCTTTTTCCTCCTTACGTTATAGCAAGGAGAGCTTTTCATGTCAACTCAAAAGTAACACAACCCTTTGAAGGATTCCTCTGGCAGTCTGATTTTGTGTGCTTTAGAAGATATAGCACATCAGTGAACATGCCTATGTCTATAAACTGGAATTCATCACCCAGGGATCTTTCTTGTTGATCTTACTACAGATTGGCTGCCTTCTGAAACTGAACCACAGCCTCCTTTTTTATAAGAAAACAAATCTCAATATCCCATTGGTGGAATGTGAACTGCCTAGAATTTACATTAAACCCATCCCAGAGATTTATTTCAAACATGATCCATTTTACTCCCTAAGTAATGTTATCTCCCCAGACACACCTTGTATTTGTATAGCGCTTCACAGCTTGCAAAGAACTTTTGTTTCTATCATTTGATCTTGAGGAGTAAATAGTACAGGCACTATCATCCTCTTATTAATAGATGAGAAGCTGATTTCAGAGATGTGCAATGACTCATCCAAGCAAGATTCCAGAGCTAAGAAAGATAGAACTAGGAGGAGGCAGTAGGAATTAGTATTTCAACACTTTTATAAATACTAACAGTAAAGAAGATGGAAATGGCTGTTAGCCATTGCCATTTAAAGTAAGTTAGCCTTACATATAGACTAAGGTGACCAGATTTTAACATTGGTAAAGCAGGACACAATTGACTGGGGGGCCGTGGTGGGGCCTGACAACAATGCAAACTTTGATAAGCAGTTCTCCATAATCAGTTCTCAATGATTATTCGTTATTATTAAACTTTAACATTATAAAATTAACAAAAATAATATAAAACTCATATTCTGGTGAAATAGCCACATGGCAGCCGAAAACTATATATTCCCTTCCTATTCTCCTGCGTTCCTTACCTTGTCGTGCATTCTTTCCAAAAATCAGGACTTTTTTAAAACGCCACAGGACGTGGGACAAATTGTTAAAAATCGGGAGTGTCCTGCCAAAAGCGGGATGTCTGGTCACCTTAATATAGACTCATCCCCATATCACGATGAACTCTGGCCCTTCTGTGGACTGGACTGGCTGGTAAAATGATACAAATAACATAAATGGGGGTCTTTTCTGTTCTCAGCTGCTCCTGGCAATGTTACTGCGTTGATTTTTGGTCAGTTTCCATCCATTGCACCTGTCATTTGCAGCTGGCCTGTCAGGCATTCTTTTCCTTCCATGCATTCCATTCAGAATCAACTTGAGTTAAACTGTAAGAGGTGTTGAACAAATTAGAGGCCGTGTTCATGCTGTGGTGTGCATAGAGGGAACTGAGGCTATTTAGATTGTAAAAGAATTGGGTGGAGCATAAACTCATTCTTCAGAGAATGGAAGGGATCTCTTAAAGACATTGCTTCAAGCCTGTGTGGGAAAGCCTCAAAAGTGGAATCAAAAGCAATGAGTAGAATCACTTTACCTGTACTGTCCATCCATTCTATCCCTTCATACCAACAGACATCCATACACCCTGAAAGAAAAGCAGACAGTTAATTAGTGCTTAATCTAATTTGGGGGGGTAATTAAAGGCCTTCCTATAGAAATGACATTTAAATTGAGGCTTAGAGGATGCTTTCATCACAGCCAGATGAAGAGAGGAGAAAACCATTCCAAGCAGAGGGAAGAGGGAAGGTGAAAAGAATTTGGATGTTCAAGAACCTGAAAGGAAGCCTGTAGCTTAAATAGCATGGGGATACTTCAAGCAGAGATTAGAGTGAAGCAGGAGCCAGACCAGGAGGGAGGCCATGATAAAGCAAAGCAATTTTAGCTGAATGTGATGAACAGTACAATTCTATCAAATAGATCTGCCCCCAGATGGATTAAGCTCCTGATAAGCAAGGTTTGTAAGTAGAAGGTAGGTGACTCAGGATAACATTCATTCAGGAAATGAAGAATGAAATAGGGTGGAAGGAAAAGAGAGGGTGGATCCCATGGTGTAAATCTTAGTTCTCTTCCAATGCTGACAATCTAGAATCCATTATTCTGGCAAATATCCAATGTAGACAGTTTAATTAGAAACTCCACAGATGCTTAGATTCCTATAAATCTTGGGCTTTTATTGTTTTATAAACAATGAAAACTAAACACAATGACAAGAGGGCAGGGGTATATCATAGGAAGTAGAGGTGTGGAGATGGTGCATTGGTTAAAGATTTGGGGTCAATGCTCTTAACTTGGGCTCAAATTCCAGTTGGTGGACATACAACCAGGAATATTGTAGCTTCGTGGCTAAGAATATGGTCTCTTGCTTCTTTACCACTAGACACACAGCATTATAATCAAAATTGGGTGAATGAAGAAATAAACAAATGAAAGTTCCTATTATGGTGGTGTACTCTAAGCTGCCCCTCTGTTGCTGCAAAATGATAATCATTCTGACTCTATCCTTAAGTTTCTGGCTTTGCCTGAGAAAGGCAGAAAAGAAAGAGAAATAATGAACTCCTAAGTGTAATCCTCCCATTAAACCCTTCACTCCCAGGGAGAGAAATCAAGCTTTCCTTCCTCCCTTCTTGTTTCCCTGAGGCTCAGATCTGGTTATTTTTCTTTTTTTTAAGGGTGCCTATGATATTCATTTGACCTGATTTCTCCTGTACAGTGTTGCGACAGATGATTAGCCCACTTGCCTGCATTTGAGAAGATGGCTGAGACTTTGCTTAGAGAAGGATCAACCTCCAGCGTGCACATTAACCTGGATTATTGGCTGAGAGTGTAGACAGTTACCTTGTCATTTGCGAAGTCGGATGTAGCCAGCACAAGCGCTCTGTGCTAACTGTGAGTGCTAAGGAAGAACAGCTGAGTGAGAAAGCACAGTGCCAGGCAGCACATCCTTCCTCTGGTGCTTCCTGTCCTGGGCTGGATCCCAGGAATTCCAGCAAAATCTCTGCATGATCTAGAGCTCCTGGAAATAGCCCATTAAGGACAAGACTCCATGCTCAGAAAGCTTTAGTATGTTAAAAGGCAGAGTCTCATCTGATTGTTTGGCTTGGCCTGAGCTTGGCCTAAGGCATGGTCTGAGCCCACTGGTTCTCTGCACTTTGAGGTGCAGATAGCTGAGCTCTCCCATGGCACAGGGAGAGAGGCTCAGGAATGCTATAGGCAGAGGCCGGAGTCAGAGCCTGCTAGTGGCTATTACTTATTAATTGCCTGTGAGGTGCCAGGCACATGTTATACCACACACAGTTGTGATGAAAACAGCAAGGGGCCACCCAGGTCCCCCTTCAAGTGGTTGCCACTGGCTGCTGGAAGTCCTGTTGGCAGACAGCCTTCTGGGCAGCCTGCTCAGGACTTGATTCAGTTCAGAGACCTGCCTTCCCCCAAGGTCACGTCTTTCCCCAGTGACACACAACCAATGGCTGATCAAGGACTATCTGTAAAGGCCAGGCCATCTCAGCCCAATTCAGCTCTGATGGGCCATTTTGACCCCAGTGCTCCCTGCAGGGTCAGCCGAGGGTGTCACTGCATCCACATAAAGGCTCCACTTCTCTGCCCAGCCCTGCTGCCTTCCCTTCTCTTTGATGGGTGCCAAGCACTCTCCTTAATAAACATCATGTATGTTCAACCCAGAGTCTGTTTCAAGGAGAACTCAACCTGTGACAGGGACGGTAGATAAAAACTAATCATCTGATTCTTCCTACCTGATCATTCCCCTACCCACCCAGAAGGATTCTGGACTTGCCTGTTCAGTCTCTTCTCTTTCTTTATTCTCTGAAGAGGTCCCACCACTGCCACAAACATATACAAGGAAGAAACAGGTGGGAGGAGAGGAGGATGGGAGGATGAGGGGCACTGCAGGCTAAGTGTAAGTGATTGGAGGTTAGCCAGGGAATTGCAGTGAGGGATTTGTCCCCCTCCCCCCATATTGCTATAGTGACTTAAAAATAAATGACTTGTTTTGAAATTACTTTTAAATTTATGTACTATGTTCTTAGGTAATGACACTGTTCTTGACCTGGCCTATATGAATCATAATTTTGATGGAGCTACAATTATAACTACCTTCAAATTGTGTATTATCATTCCCATTTTACAGGTGAAGAAACCGTGGCTCTGAGAGGCTGCACTCTAGGGTCTATTTTGGTTCTATATGATCTCTAGCTATTCATTTAATTTTTTTTGCACCTTGTGACCAAAAGATGAATCTTTAATGCCAAACAAGTGAGGAAATGAACTAAACATTGAAGTTTCTTCCAATTTTAAGATTTCTAATTCTTTTTTTGAGACAGTCTTGCTCTATTGTACCAGCTAAAGTACAGTGATGTTATGATAGCTCATTGTAACCTCAAACTCCTGAGCTTGAGCCATATTCCTACCTTAGCCTCTCAAGTAGCTGGGACTAGAGGCAAATACCACAACACCCAGATAATTTTTCTACCTTTTTTTTTTTTTTTATAGAGAGTAGGTCTCAATCTTGCTCAGGCTGGTCTCAAACTCCTGAGCTGCAGTGATCCTCCTCCCTTGGCGTACCACAGAATACTAGGATTATAGGCATGAGCCACCAGACACAGTCAAAATCTTCAATTCTTTATAGAATTAAGAATTTTAAGGTATTTGTTTTCATATTAATTGTGATACAATTTGAAATTAGTAAGGTAATTGCAAAATTAGCTTTAGTACCTTAAGCCACACCCACGGTGTATAGCTGGATTCTCTTTAGTATCTTGTGCAATAAGCAGGGATGTACTGTCTTCTCAGTTTGCATTTGGAGAAATTAAGGTTCAGAGAAATCAAGCTATTAGTGCAAAAATGTTGCCACCTAATTTTATGTCTAGAACACAGACTCAGGTGTCCTGATACATCTTCTAATGCATATCCCATCCTACTACACAACAGTCTTTTAGGCTAGTATTCATTCTTGTGTTATCACGTATTACCACATCACAAATTACATTAAAACTGAGTACCTTAGAATAGCAAGCATTTATAATTTCTGACAGTTTCTGGGGGTCAGGGAGAGGCTTACTTGGGTGGTTCTGACTCCAAGTCTCTCATGAGGCTGTTGTCAGACTGTGGTCTTGGGCAAGCCCTGAAGGCTTGACTGGGACTGGGCATCCTCTTCCGAGATGGCACACACTCCTGGCTGCTGACTGAAGGCTTTCATTTCCCCTGCCTGTAGGAATTTCTACAGGACTGCTCAGTTGTGCTCACAACCTGGCAGCTGACCTTTCCCCAAATGAACCATTCAAGAAGGAGAGCAAGAAGGCAGCTGCAACGTCTTTCATGCCCAGGCTCAGAAGTCACTTGCCCAAGTGACTTTCTACCCAAGAAGAGTAGAAAAAAACTCCAGATCTTGAAAAGAGGAGTATGAAAGAATTTACTAACACACATTAAAACCATCTAAAGTTCTTAAACATTAGGTGGCTTAAACATTTCCTATTAAGGGTAGAAAGTATTTTTCTCCCAGGAAATTCAAGCCAGAAGAATGAACCAGGGTACCAAAATTGTATTGCATGAGTTTATGCAGGAGTCACATTAGATGGCATTTTTAGAGTCCCTTTGTTCTTTGCCCATGGTTGGCTTCTAAAGAAATTCAGACAATACCATAATAATAATGCAGTGGCAGAGGACATTGGCAGTTTTTGCCTGCCAATGGTTCATTTCTTTTTCTCCATTCACCTCTCTTTGATGATATGAAACTGATGATTTTAATCCACTTCCATCAGTTCCTGAGACACATGTGACCCAGGCTTGACCAGTGAACATATGCCATTACTCTGGTCACAGGGATTGACACTGAGACAGGTATAGAAGCCACCTGTGTTCAATGACAGTCCAAATTTTGTTGGAATAATTGGGAACAGTTTTCTGTAAGGTTTTTTAAGTTCTTTCTATCGTATCAGGAGAGTTTGCTTGAGAATAAAGTCAGCACAGAGGAGAAATGGCACCAAAACATGGAGAGAGAAAGATTCATTACATTTTTAAAATCCGGCATGGCTCAGGCCAACTTTATCCCTAGTTTTTTTAAGCCATGAGCCAATGAAATCCCTACTTGGTTAATTTTAGTTGCAAACAAAAATCCTAATACAGTATTACAAGTAATGCTATCCCTCTCTTATTTCGAATTTATTACACGTGTTAAGATCTTACTATTATTTATTTCTGAAAATAATATTTTGTGGGAGGGACAATTATTCTCTTCTACAGATGAAGCTCAGAGAGGGTGAGAAACTTTTCATTAGTCATCCTTCTAAGGAATAGAGACATTGGAATTAGAGCCACGGCCTGTGTGACCAGGCAGCCACACTCTTAGCACTCTGCTGAGCACTTGCTCCTGTTTACTGGGGGATATTTTTAATAGTATTTACTGAGTCAATTAGTTAGGTAAGAGTTATAATTACTACCACATGCTCAGAGCTTGGTAGTTTGCTAAACTTATAGACACTGTCTCATTCAGTCCTTACATTGATTTTAGGATGGAAATGTTAGTATGCTCATATCACAGATGAGGAAACTGAGGGTCAAACAGGGAATTTGTCCAAGGCTGGTAAGTGGCGGAGCTGGGTTTTGATCCAGATATCACCAACAAGAGTCTACACATGTTTGCTTTAATTTCACCCTAGATTTAACAATAAATAGAGTGCACGAATATTTTAGAAAAAACACCAGGCCAATTCAGGATGGGTTTATAAAATATTTCCTCCTTTTCTGTTAGGGTGACCGACCTCATCTCAGTTTACTAGCACTTTCCCAGTTTTAAAACTGAAAGGTAGGCTATTCATCCTACCTTCCATCCTACCTTCCACAGACAGTGTCAAATGGGAGGATTGGGACATATGTCCTTGGCTAGTAGATTTTTTTTTAAGGAATTAGGGCCCCCAAACTCTTTACTACCCAATCCCCAGAAAGAACGCTCTTTTAGGACTCAGGGCCCAGCTGCCTTAGTTGCTTGTTTATGGGATAAGCTTGAAAAGTTGAACCTGAGGATGTTCCAGTCCTGAACACCTGTTGTCCAATGCCCTATGTCTAGAAGACATGCTTTATTTAGTTAATCAGTATGCTCAGTCCCAGCAGGTGGTGGTCCTCATCAATAAATGCACCTCATGAAGGGGGAACCTTTCTTTGGAGTAGCTATGGATGGTAGACACAGTGCTGATTGTGAAGTTCAAAGTCTTAGGTTTGCACCCAGCTTGCCACTAACTCCTGTGTTACCTATAGGCCTTGGTTTCCCTCATCCTTAAAAAGGATGCAAGTGGTGAACACCTTAGAGATTTGCAATGCAGATTAACACCTTAACATGCAACCATGCTTTATATGTTCCCAAATACAATGGATTCTGCTAAAGAGGAGTTTTTAAAAATCACATCTCCTTGGAATTAATACCTTTCTAGCTTAGGTTTTCAGTTCTGTTTTTAACTATATACACTTCTGAAGGATTCTATTCAGAGACTAAGAATTTACAAATAATTCTGTATAGTAGGAAGAATATTGTCCCCCGTACATGTTCAGGTCCTAATCCCAAATCCTGTGATTATGTTATGTTACAGGGCAAAGGACATTTAGGGCTGCATATGAAATTGAGCCTGGAAATTAGTCAACATTAAGGGTCCTTAAATGTGGACAACAGAGTGGAGGGGTCAGTGTCAGAGTGACTCATTGTGATAGATGTCACTGACCACTGTTGGCTTTGAAGATGGAGGACAGTTCAGGAATGCAAGCAGCCTCCACACTTGATCTCAGCCAAAATGCTTCCTCTAGAAGTGGGAAAGGAAAGGGACTGGAATCTCCTTTCAAGACTCCAGAAGGAACACAGCCTTAGCCACACCTTGATTTTAGCTCATAAGCCCCATTGCAGACTTCTGAGCCTCAGAACTATAAGATAATAAATTTAGGTCATTTTAAGCTACTGTATTTATAACAATTTGTTATAGCAGCAGTAGAAAATGAATACACTTGTTAATCTAAATAATTCACAAGGAATAGACATAGGATCGTCTTGGGAAGTAAAATAATCCTTCATCGGGAGATAGAGTATTTACTCATATTTCTCTGAGCAGCTGGGAGTGAGTTGTTTAAAACCTTAAGACATGGCACTTGTTGGATGAGTCTCTAGCATCTCTGCTCGGCTACTGTGATCCACAAGAAGACCTCTGTGGAAGTGAAACTGGGTAAAAACTCTGCCCATTTCATTCTAACATATATTTCCAAAGTCGTCTAGACTAGTCTTGGCCTTGCCTTTCCAGATTTACTGGGATCAGAATAAACAAGGCAGCTGGTGTTTCCAGTGAGTTGGTTTGAAATGTGGTGTTTTTCTCATTTTCTCTGGGAAGAGCCAGACGAGCAAAATAGTGAAGGGGTTGTAATTTGGCATTAGACAGACAAGGGTTAAATTACATTCCTCCCCTCAACTCCTGATAAGCTATGTGAGTGACCTTGAGTAAGTTACATAGCATCCTGAGGAATTTTTTCTCATTGGCAAAATTGGGCTGATTAGAATACCTCCACAAAGACTTAGGGAAATTAAAGAAGAAAATGAAATTAAAGGGTCTTGCATGATGCCTTTCCCTTGGTAAGTTCTCTAGGAACATTAGCTGTTCTGCTTTTGGTCAGTTCTCATCTAAAAGAAATGAAGTAGGAAAAAATCAAAGCACCTGGCATGCTGAATGTCCTGCAGGAGGATGAGCAGAGAAGGATAATCAGAGGCTGAGGGTGAAACCCAGAAAATGAGGGGGAGCAGGCCGGCACTGACTTGGCTGTTGGCTAATCCTTGATCTATTGGCTGACTCAGATCTAATGACAGGTTTGTTCCCTCTGCCAGTCTCCCCAGACATCTCAGAACCTGTGTTTAAAGAACAGCTAACTAGGTGTTTGTGTATAGTAAGTAATCATTAAAGTTCATTTGGCAGCTCCAGGTGCTAGTTTACTGGAGCAAATCTTACTGAAGGTCTCTATGCCCTTAAGAGGATCCTCGGGATCTATCCGGAGTTTGTGTATTTTAGTGAGCAGAGTGGGAGTCTGGAGTCCTGCAGACCTCAATTCAAATCCTACATCTGCCACTTTCCAGCTGCCTGTTTCTTCCTCTCTGGATGGGAGACTATGTTCCCTTCCTCCCAGAGACCTTTTAAGAGTTAAATGTGATATTCAGGTGAGTGGTTTGAAGAGTGCCAGGTGGTGCTCGTCAAAGTAGTTGTTATGTATTCATAGTATGTATTATTTGGGATCAAAGGCCTGATTCTAGAACTGGCCTCATCACATAATAAGACCAGGAGGAAATCCTAAACCAGTTTTGAGGTTGTACAAAGGACATAATGTAAAGTGATACTTTATGAGGCTTTGTATGAAACAAAGATTGGATATAAAGTCTTATGTTTTGAGTCAGTTAGAATATAAACTGTCCTAGTTGTGCAAAAACAATGCTGCTGTGCCTATTCTATCCCCTATTGGCCTACAGATGCTTCAGTAGATGGTACATCCAACATTGGTTGTGTTAAGGTGGTGAAATTCTATGACTTTGGATCTTGAGGCTGAGCTCAGTAGACACTGGTGGAGAGGTAATGGGAGAGGGCAGGAAGAGGGTGAAATGAACAGATAATTTATTTCCTTTTCTGAAACAGGCAGGATTAAATTTCTTGTTTCCAGCGGTGAAGCAGGGCCTATCAGCACCAGTAGCCTAAAGGTCTACATATGCAAGGAACCAACACTAACCTCCTCTGTATCTGGCATTAAGCCACTTACTTTCTACAGATAACATTCCCAATTACCTTGTAAGCTAGAAATCATTTTCCCCATTTTCTAGTAGAGAAAATTGAGGCCGAGAGAGGTTACGTAAACTATCCAAGAGCACACAGAGATTAGAAGAGTAGACCTCGTATATGCGCCCAGATGTGTTCTGGGTCCTAAGTTGATGCTTTCTAGCCACCCACATTCCATCTCTGAAGCTCTAGTTTGATGATTTAATGACTTTTCTGAGGCCTAGATTAGTTCAGACACTAAATAGAATGAAATAGCATAAAGGGCATGCTTAAATCTTTAATGCAGAAAACTTTAGGGGGCATATGAGAACTTTGGATGTACTAGGCGCCTTGTAATAATCTTCAAATTACTCCCTCACCAGGTTTCATTGATCATAGTGTGCAACCATGGACATATTTCTAGGTAGCTTTTCCCAAGGTATATCCCATAAGATAGTATATTATTATTATTAACAACAAAAAGCTACAACTACAATTAATCTACAATGAAACAAACTACCACAATCCAAATTTACAGAGGGCTTATTATATGCCAGGAATTGTTTAAAGAATTTAAATGCATATTTCCTAAAGACTTAGAATGCTATTTTGAAGGAGATACTATTATCTTTATTTTACAGAAGAATAAATCAAATTTTGCAGCGGCTGATTATTAATCTGAGAAAAAGAAATTATATTGTCAAATATATTTTGGAACCATTCAATTAAACCAAATTGAGGCTTGAATGTCAGCAAGATGGTCACAGAAGAGTCTCTAGCTCATGCCCCCGCCACACATATACACTATAAACAATAATATGGCAGCCATCAACAACAAAAATGTGCCTTGTTGGGATTCAGGAAAGAAGTTCTAAAGCCGAAGACTGAAGAGAGATGGTATGAGAAAGCAGGCCCATGCCCTGGGAGCAGGTTTCATGAACATGGTCCTTGCTGAAGACCACAGGCATCTTCTCCACTTGATCTCAGTCCTATAACCAGCCCCATCTACCAGAGGAACCAAGAAAAGTCATGCTTGTCTGTTTTCCCAATTATGGGCCCACTGGCTACAGACCAAACCACAGATGTTGAAGTCACTTGCATCCCAACTCGAGCCTTATTCTCAGTTCTGGTCCCATCCAGGGACCTAGAGAAACCATCTCTGCCTTTGGTAGCAAGCCTCTGACCTTGGTTCAAGTTATGGACCCTGAATTTTGTTCCAGCTGTGAACTCTGAAGTGGTTCAAAGGCTTGGTTTCAGCCCTCCTCTGCCATGGTCCCACAGTCAGTCCCAACCACCAGGAACCACCAGGAACCATGCTCATTCATGCCTTCAGAAATGGACCTGCCCACTGCAGACATGGAAACAGTTACTAGATCTGCTTCTAGCCCCATTTGACCATGATCCTGGGGGCAGCAGTACCATCAATCCAGGGAGCTGGCAGAAAAACATTTTTATCTATCAAAACTATTCTACAAAAACAGAAAAGCCATTGACTTTCAAATGCAGAGACATCAACTTAAGGATACATAAACTGTGAAGAATCAGGCACACATGACACCACCAAAGAAAACTAATAAAGCTCCAGTAACTGACCCCAAAGGAATGAAGATCTACAAATTGCCTGACAAGTAATTCAAAATAATCATTTTAGAGGAGTTTAGGGAACTATAGGAGAGCACATATAAAAGATTTCACAACAGGACTGGGCATGCTGGCTTACACCTGTAATCCCAGCACTCTGGGAGGCCCAGGCAGGTGGATGGCTTGAGCTTATGAGTTTGAGACCAGCTTGAACAAAAGTGAGACCCCATCTCTAAAAAAATAGTTGGGCCTTGTGGCGGGTGCCTGTAGTCCCAGCTACTTGGGAGGCAGCGGCAAGAGGATTTCTTGAGCCCAAGAGTTTAAGATTGCTGTGATCTATGACACCACAGCACTCTACCCAGGGTGACAAAGTGAGACTCTGTCTCAAAAGAAAAAGACTTCATTAAAAAATCTGTCATAACTATTATAAGTAAATTCAGTAAAGTTACAGGATACAAAATAAAGATATAAAAGTCAATTATCTTTCTTTTCATAGTCAGCTTATATTTGACAAGGGCACCAAGAATACACAACAAGGAAAGGATAGTCTCTTCAATATCTAGTTGGGAAAAGTAGATACCCACATGTAAAAGAATGAGATTGAACTCTTACCTTACGGTTATATGAAACTCATCCCCAAATGGATCGAAGACTTAAATGTAAGATCTGAAGCCAGATAATTCCTAAAAGAAGACACAAAGCGAACACTCCTTCATACTGGTCTTGGAAGTGATTTTTTAAAAAATATAGCAACAAATGCACAAGCAATGAAAGCAAAAGCAAGCAAGTGAAACTCCATTAAACTAGAACATTCTGCACAGCAAGTAACAGAACAAAAAAACCAACTACAAAATGGAAAAAACATTTGCACACAAAATATCCTATAAGGGTCTAATATCAAAATATATAAGAAATTCATTCAATTCAATAGCCAAAATATAAATAATCCAATTTTAAAAATAGGCAATGGACTAAATAGACCTTTTTCCAAAGAAGACATACCAATGAGCAACAGTTATATGAAAAAAAGTTCAACATCCCTAATCATCAGGGAAAAGCAAATCAAAAACACAATGAGAGATCACCCCACACCTATTAGGATGGCTACTCTTACAGAGTCAGAAGAAAGTGTTGGTGAGGGTGTGGAGAAGCTCTTACACATTGTAGGTGGGAATGGAGATTAAGTACAGCCATTAGAGAAAACAGGATGGACATTTAAAGTAGAACTACCATATAGTTCAGTAATTTCACTTCTGATATCTATCCAAAGGAAATAAAATCACTACCTCAAAGAGATAGCTGGAAAATGTTCTTCTTAGTAAAGTATCTCAAAAATGGAAGAAAAAGTAT